>JAAGNO010021484.1:264709-279525 GCA_033439905.1 Ceryle rudis | reverse complement strand
AAGTCTTCTGCTTAACCAAGTTTCTTAGGGAAACAGAGCTCCTGTGGATTACATTATTTGTCTGCTGGTACACTCAAGAACTTCATGAGCCATTGATGTAAAAAGGCAGGCAGCACTCCTCTGTTGTGTATTTTCTGGTAGTAGCCAGTCAGAAAATCAGCACTGTGTACGTGCCGTACTAAGCAGCGTGCTGATTGCAGTGGTCCAGGGACACAGTGTAAATGTTATCAGGGAGCTGGGAGTTATTGTTTCAGGAGTGTTAAGGCACACAAATCCTTCAAAACCAGGCTTCACTAGCTTTGTTGCTCACTCCTTTCCTCATGGAAAAATTGGAATCTACCTAACTAATAAATGTTCATCCCTGAGGAAAACCACAGTTTACAATAACTTCTGAATGAGGAAAGTAATTTTATAATTGACTTTTTTTCAACAACATGCCTGGAAACACTTGTACAGAAATCAAGCCCTTCGTTATTTTAAATTCATCAGCATTTTGTAATCTTCCTATAGAATTTTCAATTGAAGAACTCACATTGGCAATTGATGGTTCAGAGACAGCAGAGATCTTGGTCATTGGGCTGGGGACACTCTAATGTGGGAGAACCTTAAACCTTGGTACCATGCCAGTAACACACTTCGGGTGGTCTGGACAGAGTGGGGGGTGGGTCTCTTGTCCCAGAGAAGTATCAAAACTCAAACCATCACGGTACGTGGAGTGTTGCATGTTTGGGTTATGACAAAAGATTTACTGTGCACTTGTTGCCAGTTGAAAGAAGCTGAAGTAACTTCTGTGTTTCCTGGATGGACAATTAAAGAGATAAAGCTGATTCTTGGAATTTTTCCTTCACCATCACTATCTTCATTCATGACATACTCTGCTGTGTTTAGTGGAAATTAACTGCAGCAGAAAATCCATCTAATTTCCTGTAAAACATTAATTTTATTTGTTTTTCCTACATGTTATTCAGTTCCCTCCTCTCCCTCCTAATCCCATTGACAACAGAAGAAATGACACAAAAGATCAACTGTTGGCTTTATGTAAAATACTGCATCAAAATAGTGAGTCACTAGCACAAGATTCCTCACAGTCAACACACACACAAATATCCACCGAGGTCACAAAACCAAAAATGTTATCAATAAGGACAAAGGAAGTTGTTCTTTTAGTTTCTAAACAGTCTTGATTCATGCTTCCTGTCATTTTGCTTTGGGGAGAGAAATGACTATTCCTAAAAAAACCCAGTTAACAGAACTGTCAGGAACTCATCAAATCCTGAAACCACTATAATCAGGAATAAACCTGTAGTGGAAAGAAGTTATCTTATCCTGCCATCCAGATTCTGTTTCCACGTACAAAGTTTGGGCACTCCATATCATACCATTATCTAATCATTTCATTATCCCAAAGACAAGAAGACATAAACCCTGTAAAAAATTGTAAACCCCACAACTGTAAACCCCATTTCTGTGGCGTATTCTGATAATCACCATATTTCAAGAGGACCTCAGGTGGCACTTCTCGGTTCTTACCAAGCTGTGCTGGATAGTTTCTCCAAGGTTTACTCAGTAGGAAGCAGTGTATTTGCTCCAGGTTCATCAGCCCAGAGAGGTGCTTCCTGCTGCTTTCCCAGATGAAGCCTGTGGCAGCTTGCTCCCTGTGACACCCAGAGACTGGCAAGCCGTTTGGGATCACCATCAGGGAGGCTGGAGATTCTACATGCCTGTATTCCACCGCTGAGTTTGCTCTCTGAGAGGTTACTGGGAAATGTTATTCGTCATCTTTTTAGTCATGGTGCTCAAAAAGCCACAAAGTTTAGCTCAAAAAGCTAAAAGGTTATTTTAAGAGTTGGTCCGAGAAAAAAAAATTAGCAAAATAGAAATATATTTTCTTTTATTGTACGTTCTTCATGCAGTGTTAGATAAAGAGAGGTTGTGGAGTCTCCTCTGGAGACATTCAAAACATGCCTGGATCTGTTCCTGTGTGACCTGCTCTAGGTGATCCTGCTCTGGCAGGGGGGTTGGACTCGATGATTTCCAGAGGTCCCTCCCAACCCCGAACATTCTGTGATGCTGTGATAAATACTCTGTGTGTATGATTTTTCTTCCCTGTCACTTGGGTTTTTTTTCAGTATAGCAAATGTACTCTGTGCACGAACCAAAAGCAGGGAGAGAGTAGAGAGCTACTCTTGGTCTGTTCACGTTGTTAGTTTTATATTCCAGAGAGTCAAATAGTTTCCCTCCTTTGGCCTCTACTCTTCCTGAAACTTCATGTTCTCTCATAGCTCCTTGGCAGACTTCAGGATCCTGGAAGTTTCTTGCCATCTGCCTCCTGCAGGTGGGAGCTGACCTAACTTTGGTCATGTGAGAAGGGAGAGAGCTGTCAGGACTTTTTCCATGCAAGCAGGCCAGTTGTTTCTACTCTCATCAGAAGCCTCTCTTTTTTTCTTTTTTCTTTTTTTTTTAAACTTCTGCAATGCAGCATTTTCACTCCCTGTGACTTGGGAAATTGCCTTTTCCCCAGATTTGTAATTTGCAATCATGTCGACAGTTATCCTAAGGATAATTAATGTAAGGAGGTAATACAGATTCAGAGTTCACACTTCAAAGCTCTGTTTATATCATACAGTGCAAAGTTATTCTCTGCAGAAACAAATTTATTGTTAAATTTTGCCCCTAACTATTTTGTTTTGTCATATCCCAGGAAATACATATGTATGTATAAAATAAAAAGTTGGAGGATAGACCTCAATCTGTTTAAATTTCTTCCTGACAAGTATCGGGGAGTTAAGTGGAGCCAGTGGATGAAGTGGATTCACAGATGAAGTCACGCTTGATAAAAAGATGAGCTCACTTGTCATTTCTTCAATGACCATAGATAGTAGAGAAGCAGAAAACTCTATTTGCTGGGATTTTAGCAGTGTTTGGAAAAGCAAAGGTTTTGGTACGCCTCTTGCCCTTCCGCCCCTGCGCAGTCCTGTAAAACTGACATTTCTCTTCCTGAAGATCCTCTTGGGGCAAATGGGCATACCTAGCTTGATAAGAGACTTTCTAACAACTACTAGGTAAAAAGCAGGTATTTTTAGTAGGCTTACCTGGCACTTGAATATAACAGGCACAGGAATAAACAACGTGAAGTGAAAAACAAATTATTTCAGTGCAACTGAATAAATCCTTTTGTCACTTGCAGCAAACAAGCGACGTGCTTGGTTTTGACTTCCCACGTTGGGATTGCTGAATTTGTTGAATTGATTGTTGAACCACCGCTTGCTAGGTGGTCCGTGTTAAAGATGTCCTTTCAAGGAGACTACTGCAATTGTTTGCTTCTCGGCTCTGAGCAGAGGAGGGGAGAAAAGTTTTAATCACAAAGAGACGCAAATGTGTCTCAAAATCATGGATTTTGAGAGACAAATCCTGAATCTTTTTTTTGAGAGGAAGGAGACTATAAAGATGAGCGGAATAGCATGGGGAACCCTCCCTGGCAGTCGAGTAAGGAGAGGGATACTGGGAGAGAGGGACAAGTTGTTGTTTTTCCTATATGGGTGTGTTAGAGCTCCAGCATTTCCCTGCATAACCAGTCCATTGGAGTAACCCTTCTCAACTTGGAAACCATTTCTCACCCTGAATTAATCAAAGGTAAGTCTGTCTCATACCCAAATACTAAAGAAAAGGTATGAATCAAAGGAGTGCTTTAGCTCCACGCCTTGGTCTTGCCTGTGAAAGTTCTGTTGTTGGCTTTTCTAGCCATAACATAAGGTGCCTGAGCTCTATCTCTGCTCTGACCTGCCCACTCCTGACGCCAGAAGCTACAGTTAAAACAACAAGGTCTGGGCTGAAATGTATTATTAAGTCCCCCCATTCCAGCTGTCTGCAGCCTGCAGATAGAGCCTCACCAGGCTAGGGCAAAGCCATCACTGGCTTGGGTTGGAAGGAGCAAAACTGTCTCTTAGTATTTCTGAAAAAGGGCAGTTAAGAGCTCGAGACAGGATAGAAGAAGCGTGGAAATGGAGAAGCAAAAACATCATGCACATTTTTTTCTGCTGACAAGGACAGGTTGGTGACCTCCTCTGTTACAGAGGAAGTTTCCTGTGTTGGCTGCCAGGATGGTTTTGCCCTCTCAGTTTTTAAACTGATGGTGATTCCGATGTCTGGAATCACAGCAATTCTAGGTACATTACCAAAGCAGCTGGTTAAGAGTCAACAGATTGTGTCACTTTGGGCACACAGTCAAAAGGGAAAAAAAAAAATCTGTGCATAGTTGGAAGTCTGTGCCATGCTCTGAAGCTAGCTGTGAGCACAGTTAATAGAAATTAAGCTCATTTAACCAAGCCTTAAGTTTTTCCTATGCAATCTTTATATACTCTTGTTAAAAATAGATGTTTAAGAGAGAGCAGGAAAAGAAGAGGCTTCAGTGTCTCCTCTTTCATCTGTATGTAATATGGTCCCCTTGGTGCTACTTTATAAATGATTCTTTCCACAGCTAGAGATTCTCACCTATTACCATTGATACTCAGAGGAAGTGAGCAGGAGAGGTTAAGGGGAAGGGTGACATTAACCTGCCTCTTCCAAGCGTCTGAGTGCAAGAAGGTGGCTGAGGATGGGTCCTAGGCTGGGGGTCTTGGGCTGGCTGCCCCTGGGATGTATGTTTGTCATTCAGTGGCAATTCATTGGCATTTTATTTACGGCAGACTAAGATCAACTGAGCTTGTTTTTGAGGGCTGGTTCTTCCCACACTAAGTCAAGAGGCAGGAGTTAGGCAAAGTTAAAAGATTTATGTAGAGCCATTGCAAAGCTGTTCAGTTGCTGGTGGCAAAATACTCGCTCCTGGTGGCATTACCAGTAGAGCTCGGCCACCAGCAGGGTTTCCTGTGGGGACAAATAGACTTTATCTGAATGCTTCCAGGTCTCAAGCAGACAAGTTACACTGGAACTCCAGTAACATACTGTCAAAGCCATTGGCCTTGATCTTTAAGCTGGGATGTCTCAGCTACCCCACCTGGGTGGCAGGCTGGTTTTTACACTGTTTCCTGGTGAGGCTGTATGGTTTTATCTGTCTTCTGATGGATCAAATACCAAAAGCTAGTTTCCAGTATGTCAGGAAGTACTTCAAAGCATAAATATAGGGAGAAAAGAATTATAGAGCTTTATGGAAGCCATATGATCATGTTTTGTTTGCAGATGTTCTGTTGTGCCAACAAATTTTAATGAATGTTGCATTTTCCTTTGTTCAAAGAGCAGGATGAGTGTAAGTCACGTACCACTTTTCTTTGTATCTGAGACAAGTGCATGCATTTTGGATCATAATGGTTATAGTTTAATAGGCAGTGTGCCATCCCACTCACTTTTTTTACTATAAAATAAAAAGCTCTTTTGATTTCTACCTACTATTCTTTCAAAATAACTTACCTTGATTTATTTCACACCAATAGAAAAAAAACCTCATAATAAAGTTTTACTATGTTTTAGCTAAACCAGGTTTCAAGCCTGGTTTGCCAGCAAGTGACCTGTATACCAAGTCAGAACTGTAGAACAATAGGGTTATTTAATCAGGAAAAGATGGGATCCTGATTTTCTTAAAGCTTTTTTGAGTAAAGCTTGTCTGCATGCAAAATACTACATAGCTCTCTCTTTTTTTTGCACTGACATCTGATTTGTAGCATTGTGTGATAATATAAATACATGTATCGAATAGAGATTCCTTTTCTAAGACATGAGGTTTATGAAGGTACCACAAATGACTTAAAAATAGTTCCTGTTGAAGAAAACTGTTCTTAGCCCATGACATCGGGGGTGTCATACTTGCAACTTCAGATCATATATTTCTACTTGCTGTGCAAAAACCCTTCCTGCTTTGTTTTCACTGTCAGTCAGGTTACACGCGAGTATCTGTTTTTCTTGTGAAGCTGTCTCTGTTGCATGTATGAATATTATTCTTTACTTTTTCTTCTTTTTTTTTCATTGAAAAATGGATAATTTGCATGTGCAGTAAGTAAAGTGGATAAAGAGACACTTATTCTTATGCTCTGGCTTTAGAAAGCTTGTTACAAACCCCGTTTTTATTTTACATCCATGGATAGGGATTATTTTTTCAGGATATTTGTTTTTATATTAGTTGAAAACTGAATCAGGGTAGTGGAAATTTCTGGGTTTTTTTTTCCTCAGAAGCTAATCCTAGTTCTTTATGTAGAATTGTAATAGAACTGTTTGTTAGTTATACACTAACTTGGTGTTTTCACTTGCCATTAATGGTATTTTGCTTGTAGGATGTGAGAGGTCTTTTCAGTGGTCATCCTTTTACTTTTTTACCCCCCTATGTCATTAATTAGTAATTTTAGTTAATGCCAGAGTGCCTTAGTCATCTTGTAAGTATTTCAAGTAGTTGCAAGGATGACACAGCAAAGTTAGTAATTAACTATGCCAACCTTTATTCTGTCGACTACAAATTCACAGTAATGTTGCATTTCAGCACTTAGATCTCAAGAGGCTCAGCCATTCCCCCAGCCCTCGAGTTATAAAAGTGGCAGTTGAGTATCCAGAAAATTAACTGGACCCTCTCAGTTTGTGCATTATATCACTGGTTTTGAAGAAGAATGTAAACGGGGAGGGCTTAGCTTGTGCCTTGACTGGCATTGAGTGACATTCTGAACTTGTATTTTCTATTTATTTGTTGGCTAAAAAAGGAGATCGATCAATCTGGGTTAAGAGATTCGGGGATTTGAGCTGGGTAGCAATTCTAGTGTGACTCAGAACACTTCACAGAATTAGCTTGCCAAGAAGATGTGCTTCTCTGAAACTATCAAATATATATTGTGAAACTAGCAAGTATATATCGAGCTCAAGGTATAGCTGGAAGAGAAATCATTTTGAGAGAAGAGCTCATAGCAGTGCAGCTCACTCCTTTTGGTGATGGCAGTGGAAAGAATCATCAATATTGATCATCTCAAATCCTTATAGCCTGAGTTCTTGCACATCACCTTCTGCTCCTCTTTGCTGCGGAGATCCTGGATAAGCACAGAAGTAGGGGCAAGTATGGAAGTGAAGATGGAAGCAGAGGAATAACCAGCTGTCCAGAGAGCATCAGTAAGTGCTTGTCCTGCTTGTAAATCCAGGGAACGACAGTCAAGGGTTTGATACTCTGCAAGTGGAGTGCTTGGAAAGAGCACAGCTTAACATTTTCCAGAAAATTAAATGTCTTGAGAAACATTTGTGGTGTTTCTCAGCAATTTTATGATGTTTAAAGGAAATTAATTTTGCTGTAAGCAGTTTTGCATGTTTGTGCAGTCACATTATAACTTTCAGGCATAGAGATACATAGTAGGAAACTGGATAAAAGTATCATGTGATGTTTGCAGCTGAAGCTTCCAGAATTTATGTGCATTTTAATGGCCTAATCTAGTTTTCTTAATTTAAAAGAACATCCCCCCCTGAATACAAGCTGGCCTCATCATCTATCTGAAGGAATGATGATTAGCCTTTGTTTGCAGTTGTTTCTCTTGACTGGTGGAAGCTACTGCAGTGAAGCTTGGTTTTGGTTTACTGTCCCAGCAAGGAGCAAGTACCAAACCAGATGCTACTTTGGTACTTTGGCAGCTGCCCTGCTCTACTACTGGATGTACAGCCCTGCTCTTTTCCCTACACCTGCATGAATGACTTGATTTCCTTCATCCTCCCTCTCTCACCACTCTTCTCCTTGAGATAATTGTCCTTTTGCTGTTCAAATGCTGTAGTGCAGAATACAGGACCTGAGAGCAGGAAGATTTTTCTTGCAGTTCTTCACCTGTGGCCTCACGAGTACCTGTGTGATGGAGGCAGAATAGCAAAGGTAGCAGCTGCAGGAAGAAAATGCAGGAGCTGGAAACACAGAAAAGAGAGGGGAGGTAGTGAAAAGACAAGTGATAGAGGCTTAGGCTATTTCATACTACAGCTGAAGCTGGAGAATAAAAAACTAACCACTGAAGGAGACTCCTTTTCTAATTGCGAAGCTTGACACAGCATTCCACATTTTCACGACTGCTCTCAGCCTAAAATACAGCTCTGAGCTCCAGGTGTTTCTGGACTTCTGAGTCAAGTCACTGGTCACTGCTGAGGATAAAAGTCTGCTCCTGCTGTGCAGTGCTTTACTAGCTCAAGTGGCCGTGTCTGTGACGTGGCTCTAGGCTGCCTAATCCTATTGTAATCCTTCCTATGAGTACTGTAGGGATCAACGTGATTCCACGTATTGGAACAGCTATATTTTTTCTGGTGATTATTCCCTCCCCTCCCAAATATAAACTGATACATAAAACTCGGTGACAAATAGATTGATGAAGTTTGTAGTTTTTCTGAGGGGAAAGGCATATGTGATGATAATTCAAAGCAAGCTGTAATGCAGAAGTGCAAGGAGGCTGAATTAAAGTTGCATTGAGTTTTCTGCTTTCCTTAAATTAATCTGATGCAGTATAATGGTCTCAAAATAACTAAAAGCTCAGCTGTGAGCTTCTGTACACCCTGGAAGAAATGCCTGTGCATCAATCTTCACTGAGAAGTGCTGAAGGCAAAATGCCAGCAATAATTGCATGAAGTACAAAGCAAACTTATTTCATCATAAAGAGAAAATGATAGATTAGCATCTATACTTGTTTCTCCCTGTTTCCCTGCACCCCCTGCACTTGGATGTACTTCTTACCTGGGGGTGTGGTACATTTCCTACAACGGGAAAAGTTCTTGCAGGTTTGCTGTCATGTGGCACAGTGATACCTTCCCCTGCTGCACGGCCGGTGTGGATCACACCTGTAGGTTTGGAGTACAGAACTGCAGAATTTCCAGCCCCCCTTGCACACAAGCCCAGCTTAAAAAGTCAAAATTTAGTATGGTCAGAATAAGCTGAGCACCATCATTATTAAGCAGACAGGTTTGAAATTACGCTCATACTTTACTTGTGAGTTTAGATTTTTTTTCTCCTTTCCCCTCCAACATGAATTCACCTTTCTTTTAGATGACATTTTTCACAGATAAGCAGAAGCCAGCAATGTTTCAGACATCATCTGCCAGTAGGGCAGCTGCTGTGCAGACTGCCACCCTAAAACACATTAAATGGCAATTGGGAGGGTTTTTATGAGCGTCGTATCTAATGCCTTGTCTCTTTCAGTTTCATCTTCTCCAGGCTCAGAAGGGAGTTAGGATGAAAGCAGCACAGATAGCCAAATGAGAACGTAGGGTGTGCAGTGGCTGGAAGCTGACAGGGTTGAAGTAATCACCTGCAGTTGAATTGAGACTCGGATGGGAAGTAGGAAGTGCTGTACTCAAGCTTCCTGTATAAATAAATGCAGCTTTCCCACAGCTACTGCATACAAGCTGTGACGTGCTTTTAAGATATAATGGCAGCATGATCTTAATAGCAGGGAGGGGATGATTTATCAGAGTGGCGAAGGGGCTGGAAGACAAGTCCTGCTGCAGTCCTAAAAAGTGTACAGCTGTCAGATAGCCAGAGAAGAGGAAGGGCGTGCGAGAGCAATCTGCCTCTGCTCCTGGTTGCAAGTGACATCGTGGTTCTTGGGAACGCTGGAATCTGAGTGCAGCTCCTGAAAAGTCACCCAGCTGGCAGGGAATGCTACTCTCTTTTCAAGGTATGTTGGAATACAGCTTTTTGCCTATTTTTTTTTCCCTTCAAAGCAAAGAACACCATGAAAATAACAGAAAGCCAGGATTTGCTTCTAATGGTAGAAAATAGAAAAGGCTTAGTTAAAAAAAAAAAAAAGGTAAGAACTAGAATGATTAAAGAGCTAAAATAAATGTTATTTGTGGTTTGGCTAAAATCAACCTGTGTGGTGCTTAGAGCTGAGGGAAAAGGAAATCTTGGAGTCCTGACTATTAAAGGAACAAGAAAATTAAATAGACATCAAGCACTTCCCAAGAGGGTGAAATTACTTCTGTCAGTGTAACTTCTAAAGAAATATCTGTGTGAGGTGTTTGAAAATGCTGCAGCATTAGGACATACCTGTGTGGAAAGCAGCTGCTAAGATGGCATACTGTCAGTCATACAGCTGGTTTAGTTTAAATAGAAGGACTCCGGTCATAATGAAGACACATCTGATGAAGCTGGAGGGAGCCTGGGTTTAAAATGCAGAGATTTCCTTCTTGTTTTAAGGCATTTCTGCTGCCACACTCTTGCATAGCTGGTATCAAGAAGGAAGAATGTGCTGATCTCTATTCTGAGTGTTAAGGTACACTTCTAATCTGTTCAGGGTTTA
This sequence comes from Ceryle rudis, assembly GCA_033439905.1. NCBI lineage: Eukaryota > Metazoa > Chordata > Aves > Coraciiformes > Cerylidae > Ceryle > Ceryle rudis. Next base: position 269,299 of record JAAGNO010021484.1, on the reverse strand, counting down.
GGGTTATGTGGTTTATATAAGCATATACTAAATGTACAATACATTTGCTTTCGAGTTTGAATTTTCTGGTGGTTTTTTTTTACAGTAAGAACATAAAACTGCATTTACTAGTGTGTTTGCATTGCTTTCTCAGCATAAGGCTTTATCAGTACAAAGCTGCTTCAGTAATGGAGATGTTTCAGTCTGGCTTATTATAAAGCTCTATATTTTCTGTAAATACAAAGGCACTCCGCTTCCTAACTGTGCACAGCAATGTCAAGTGTCTTCCTTCAGAGAGCACTGTAAGTAGTAAAATATTTAGGATGACTGTAGTTAAGGAAGCATTGCAGAGTGACTTTCCGTCCTCTTGGTAAATAGACACTGAATGCTTTTAAGAAGTCAATTTTAGCAGCGATTCAGACCGTGACTGAAATGCCCCTATTCGTCTTTCCAACTGTCTGTGAGCAGGTACAGCAACATGATATGTTTGGCTCATACTGAAGGGCAAGTGATCTTGGTTAAGGGCAAGCACAAGGTTTGGGTAACCAATATTTCTGGAAGCAGAAGTTTCAAAGTCCTGTCCTTAAATATTTTCCAAAATAAATACATTGACCTGATTCTTGTCCTGTTTAGGACTTGTCTGTGCCTGAACATGAGTGGGTGTTTGGTTGTTGTCATAGCATGAAAGTGGCTGAAACCCTTCCCTCAGTGAACACAAGCTCCACTGGTAACCATACAGCACGTTGATAAGGGGATGGCTGCAGTTTTGCTCTCAGAAGTAATGCTTTAGATTATGGATTGAGAGGAGTGTGTTTGCAGAGTGTCTAAAGCTGTGGTAAAGTGGGAAGTATTCCTTCAAAATTAACTGGAGCTATTCCAGAACCAACCCAGTGTAATAAGAATCAGACTTCTTCTCTCCCATGCATCTTACTGTCCATTGAGGGTATTTAACACGAAGCTCTGTCTGCTCGTACAGGGACACACAGACCTTCATGTAGGAATAACATTTGGCAGCCTGGTATAGTTTCTGTTCCCCGTGCTAAACTGTATCCTGTGCGCTCCATGCTGGTAGTCACTGTCTTCTTTTCCACAGATGGTGACATTTTGGTGATTTTGTTTGTGTGGTGGCATACTTTGGAGCAAAAGTTAATATAAATAGCAAACAATATGGAGTTGTTTCTATCTAGCTAGGTTCTTGGATTGCACTATGTTCTCTAAATGCTTCATAAACTTTGTAGGAATAAATAAACAGTGTGGAAGTGGTTATCTGGCCTTTCCCTTCTGGTGGAGGAGGAGAGCAGGTACTTGCCCTTATTAGCATCTTAAGTTCAAAATTCGACTGTGGGAAGCAGCAAGTCACTTTACAGGAAAACAAGCAGCACTAATACTTAACCAGGTTCCCAGTTCATTAGTATGCCTCTGATAGTATCTATGGTATGAGACTGAGCCTGTGCAAATCCACCCTGTCCAGACCTTTCGGTGTCACCACTTTCAATGGTGAGGCACAGTGAGTGTCTTGCTTTGATGTGTAGCTCAAAAAACTGCTCTAGACTTGCTGTCCCTCTTCTTGAGTGGGGTGTTTGTTTGAATGTGTCTGAACTGCACAGTGCCTATAGATTGTACGTATCAGATCCATTAAGATACTCTGGGCTAGTAGTACTGTGACATCGGAGACCATAATTGCAGCTCTGGGCCCACGACGTCACAAGGCACAGGAACAAAAATACTGTGGCGTGGGCTGCCAGCATCGCCATGAACTGAATCCACTAGACCTCCTTGTACATACCACAGCAGATGTTGCCTTCAGCTTCATGAGGCTGAAGGTGGTTCTGATAGGTCCTCTTCCTCTGGGCGCTGGCTGGGAGGTGGGTACAGTTTCTTCCTCTCCGCTGGGCTTCCCCATGCCAAAGCTCAGCCTGTGTAATGTGCTTCAAAAAGTTGCTTCATTACCCAACAGCCAGGAATAACCTCACATTCATTCCATCTCAAAATTAATCTTCTTTTTGTTTGTGAAGGGCAGCACTGAAGAAAATGACAAAGAACAGATCCACAGGGAAGGCCAGCAATGATACAAAGCTCAGCCTCCAGCATTCTGTATTTCTGCTGAAGCACAGCTGAGCTCCGGGGCTAGACTATGAGCCTTCTCACTTGATAGAGAGAAGGACAGGTCTGAGGGCCATCGAACACTGCAAATTTACCCAGTCTTGGACAAATATTTAGAGAGATACTTGTGCCAAATAACTTTGTGCTGATCAGTAAGAAAATAGCGTTCAGTAATCTTTCTATGTGTCTTGTAAATGGTTTCAGCTCTGTGGGAATTGAGTGGACATGACATTATTGAAGTAGGTCATTGCTAGCAGATACTAAAACACTCATTAAAAAAAAAAAAGAAAAAAGACGCTAACATCTCAAGTTACAAAGGGCCTCATCTTTCACTTCCTGCTGAAGTGGGACTTTTCTAACTCTTAGTCTTCCAGGGAGGAGCAGAGGTGCTGAGTGGAAATTTCGAGGCTCGAGAGCATGACTAGGTTAACTGCATTGCAAACACACTTTGAAATAACAAATGTAGCTATATAAAACACATTTTGTTGAGGCAGTTTCCTAGATCTCCTTGTGTGTTGATACTTGTACACAATGACATAAGTGTTCCCCATTTCTGGTTCCTCTTATTCTATTTAAAAAAAAAAGGGAAAAGTACTGTGGGTTGCCCAAGACCTGGGTGATTTTTTCCTGTTTTTCTAGGGGAATCTGCTGGAGCCTCCAAGGGAAAATCCATAATCCCTAATTGGAAATGTCATTGATTTACCTGACTTTTAAATTTAAATGTCTTTGGTGCCTACCAAAGCAGTGTTTTGTCTTCAGCAGAGTTTCAGCTACTCGTCTTTGAGACCTACAACCATCCTTGCACCTCGTGTTTCCAAGTGGGTCAGTATCTCTGGAGTCCGAAAGCCAGCCAGCACCACGCACGGAGCTTTGGGCCATGTGAATCTGGCCCCTGCTACAGAACAGTTAACCTCCCTGAAGGAAGGCAGTCTCAGATGTGCTGTAGTCAAGGGACTGTTGTAGAAATTATGTTCATATAAAACCTAACAAGAAATCCTGTACCTCTCTGACAGACTTCAAAGACCGTAGATAAGGGCCATTGGGTGAGTTAGAGTGGGACTGCTGTGTGGCTCCAGGATTGGCACTTGATAAGGTGTATTTTTGGCGTTGGTTTGGAGGTGTTGCAAGTGAAGGTGGTGAAGTCAAGAGGTGCCGTAGCCAGCATACTGCTGTGGAAAAGTCCAGCCTGTGTGTGTGTGGGCTGGTGCAAGCTGGAACATGACCCCTGCGTGGGATTTCTTGCTGTGCAGTAGGGCTTGCTGTAGACACAGTCATTGTGGGAGTTGTTCTACCTGCTTTTTGTCTGAAGGAGAGACAAATGATGCTGATTAGGAGACAGAGTACAAAATTACTTTTTACTAGAAGGAAAAAAGTGCTGTTTTACTGTCATGCTCACATTTTTCCCCTTTAATTATATAAGTACTCGTTGCAAGCTTTTCTGCCTTTCACTTTGCTGCAATAATGAGGAGAGGACAGAAAGTATAAGATGTGAGTCATTACTCAAAGAGTGGACACTGTTTGGGTGTCTGACAGGAGCTTTGATATCCGTGTTTGGTTATACAAACTATCTTCAGATTGCTAGGGAGAAAATGTGCACAACTGAAAACATTTATGTGCTCTATGTGTTTGCAAAAAGGAAAAGACATTGCAATGGAAGAGCTGTGTCTTGTGTGTTTTGACTGAAATAGGTCCTTCAGGGCTGCCCTGACTTATGTTTTTGTGTATCATATGCTGCTGTGGCTGAGGGGTGAATATCCTTGCTCATGTGTGTGTAGCTGCAAATCATTCAAACTTGTGTGACCATAAACCCCTATGGACATAGAAGGAAAACCACCTTTCATGACAGCTAATAATAAAGGCTAATCATTTGCATGCAATGAAAACTGCAAGATTAAGTAGAAGCTGTGACACGCAGGCCAACACTGGTTAGGTAGACGGGAAGGTTCAAGTGTCCTGTTTGTGCTTAATTTTGGAAGCATTCTGATGGGTGGAGGTGGGGAGATGATGAAGGAAAACAAGCTGATCTTTTCTGCTTCAAAAAAAGTTGACAAAGATGTAGCCAGTGGGGGAAACCAGCTGATCCTGTGTGCTGTTTGTCATCACACTCACTTGAAGCTTTTTCACAACAGTGGACCCTCAGCTAACCACATGTCCTGGAACCCTTCCCAATGGGCTTTCCCCATTATAGGGCTAAGATAACATCCACGGGGCCAGCAATAACTTGTGTGCTGAAGTTTTGCACAATGGAGAGGATGCGATCTTGCACTCTCCTGACCTCTTCACAGTTGCGCTGATGGGTTCAGTGGTGGGGAATCTCCATCACAGTCTCCAGGCAGGGTTTGTGAGAAAAGCAATCATGCCTTTTTCCTGGAGCAGAGTAAAAGCCACATATATGTATATATCATTTATCCAATACTACTTTAAGGACATGTGGGTTTTGGATTGGTCAATGTTTTTGTTGCAAATACCCAAGCAGCATACATGGCTTGAGCGGTTTCAACCCTGTTG
>JAAGNO010021484.1:207366-264609 GCA_033439905.1 Ceryle rudis | reverse complement strand
AGCAATCATGCCTTTTTCCTGGAGCAGAGTAAAAGCCACATATATGTATATATCATTTATCCAATACTACTTTAAGGGTTTGGATCCAATACTACTTGGGTTTTGGATTGGTCAATGTTTTTGTTGCAAATACCCAAGCAGCATACATGGCTTGAGCGGTTTCAACCCTGTTGCTGACCTAGCTTCCCACATTTTGGGAGGATGGGCCAAAAAAAGAAGGAAGCATGCAGTTGTGGGGGAAGGAAAAGAGAAGGTGTTGAGAATTCTTGCCATAGCTTCTTTTCCTATTTGAGGAACATTAAGTGTTGTGGTCATAATTAAAAGACCAGCAAGCAGAAAGGTATCTTGAGAAGGGTTCTCTAAGATTGTCACCCTACAGTGTAGTAAGTCAATGAGTTCCTTCAATGTTGTGTTCTAGATACTAATTTTTCTGAGTGTTTAAGAGGTGGGGCAGCTTCCTTCAGCAGCTCCCAGTCCCTTATCTTTGCACACATGGGCAGGTCCATTGGAGCCATTGGAAACACTCCCACTGGCAGGGCTTTGACTTTCTGACTAAGATCATGTAGAGGCTGGCCAGTTGTTAACAGATACCAACCCTCTTGAGGCTGAGATCTTGTATGTTTGCAGGTTGCTGTTCTCCTTTGAAATGATTTCTATAATGAAGTTTGAAATTTGGAATTGCAGTGAGGGAATGATGAATGTAAACCTCTAACTGCATTTGATGTACACTTCTGCTTTATTATATGGCTTGTATCTGAATTTCCAAGCACTTAAATAGAGCTCCTGAGAAACTGTTCCCCGTGCTTGACACTATACAGGCACAAGTCCTTCCTGTGAGTGCTTAGAGCCTGAAGCACAGAGACAGAAGGTGGGTGCAGAAAGTCAGGTGAGAGAGGACAGGGCAGCAATGAGATAATATTGCATCGCATGATGGATGGTGTCATTAGCCAAGTTGCTGCAAACCTTTTTGACTCGAGCTTAAGAAAATGTCCTATTTGTCTTCTATACTTTATAAGAGGCAAAGCAAAACAGATCATGTCCTGTTAAAAATGTACATTTATAAAAGTGGGTATATATAGGTGATTTAAAAATATATAGCTGTTAAAGTTAGTCAGAAGCATACGACTAATTGTAGTTGAAGCTATTACTGTTATTCCAGCATAGTTTGCAACATCAGGTCAGTAGCATTCACAGGAAGCCTATCAGAGGTTAGAGATGCCCCATATTCGCATCCTGATTGACGGGGACCATGGGGCTGCTTCATGCTGGGCCGTCAGGCAATATGGAAAGAATCGCCTGCAGCAGCCCCCCCTCCCAGGAGCACTCTCCCAGCACACTGGGCTCATTGCTTTTCCCATGTGTGGGTTGGAAAAGAAAGGGAGAGCAAACATGGATGTTGAGAGGACAGGCAGAGAGAAGCACAGTTAGGGGGTTGTTACTGGAGTTTACTTCTCCTTTTTGCCTCTGCAGATCTGCCCAGAGCTGGGACTTGTTCAGTGCTCTGTCTGGTTTAGGGGTACACTCCAATTAGTTTAATATCGAGTTGTGAGACACAGTAGTAGTTACTTGACTGAATGCACATGTGTGTCCAGGTCCAAACCTCTGCTATTGCTTCTTAATGACCAGCTTGTTCCTTGTCAACCTCCAGTATATTCAGTAGCCATTCACGTTGTTTTCTTGATGGAAAATGCTTATATTAGTAATAGTGACTTCCCCAAGGTCTGATCCTCAGATTTGACTCCCACTCTTTGATCTCAGCATGTCACTGTAGCTAAGACTTGAGCGTTACCGCTGGCTAGTGTGTGTCCCCCTGCTTTCTAAGTCATTGAGACATATTTGGCTCAAGGACAGTTTTCAATGTTTTACCTCCTTTATCTTGGTTACCTTGAACAGCATGTTTCTTCCCTCATAATGGGCAGCATATTTGACTGTAAGATTAGATAGGGGAAAATTAAAACATTATACTTGTTAGTTTTATTCAATAAGTAGTCACAGAAAAAAAATGTTATAAAAGGAAAATGAATTTATTCTTTGATTCATGTTGATATAAATTGAAAGTTGTGTGAAAGTGCTTTTTGAGCTTGTGGTAAACAGAGATTGTAGGACCATAATCTTGTAAGTTCCCTGTTTTCTTGGCCTGACAATGAAATGACAGAGATATTGAAGGTATCAACTTATTGCAAGCACTGAAAAAAACATTTCTTGGATCATCTGTTGTACAAGTAAATACCTAAATATGTGTTAATATTTGTCAATAGCTGGTGTTCACTAAATGGTGTTTTTGCAGTATTCAGCGGAGGATCAGATTTGTTGTTTTGGTCAGCTGAGCTGTTCTTTGGCTTCTGGCAAACTCAGCACACTTCCCTTGGCCCTAAGAAGTTTCTGGCTGTCACTTTGGAGGCCTGGATTTGTGTCACGTCTCCACTTGCCTTGACCTGCTTGCCTTGCATCAGGACGCGGCTTATTCCAAACACAGCATTGGCCACCTCCAGCCAGAGGAGCCTGACAGATGAGTTAGTTTCTTCTTCGAAGAGTACGTACTATGAACAGATGGATGAAGTTGGTCCCTCTGTCAAATAACATCCCCTTTTACAATGCGTGTTTACAAATACCTTCTAAAAATCCTTGATGTTAGACCAGGCCAATGTCACAAATATCTTCTGAACATGCTCTATCTAAACTGTAAACATTCCAGCTCAAGGAATTAAGGTATCCCAAGGCCTTGTTATCCAATTAACAAAAACAAACATTTTTTTTCTGTGTCAAAGGCAAATTGTTACATCTGACTTCCTATTCCTGTTTCAGCTGAGAGGGCTCGCCAAGTTATTAACCCGTTTGACCTTCCAAAAGCACAATTCCTTTTTACTTAGTAAATACTACAATTACCAAAAGCCTTCACGTGGTCAGAAAGGAAGACCTATCATTTGCTTTTGTCATTAATGTCATGAAGAGTGTGTTTTTGTTTAATAGTGGTATATTATCTCTTGTCAACAGGAAGTTAAAAGTAAAGTGCAGCGAACTAGTTTGGGTGGAAATTCCTTGTAGCTTACCATTAACAGATGTTACACAGTGTCATTAAGCATAGGGGATGTTAGTTAGATAAACTTCAGAGTCTAATCTTAGACCTGGTAACAAGTACTTGGAATTCCATTTGGTACAGTTTTGTTGTTTCATTGTGTTTTGGATATATTTGGAAATGTTTGATGCCAAAATATGGAAGTTCTGTTGTCTGGCTGCGCTTTGCATATTTCACTGCAATTTTGCTGGTCAACTTTTTTTTAGCTCTTTGACTGCCAAGGTGAGAATAAAACTTTGGGGGAATCCTGTTTCTGTGGGACCAGACATATCACCAGAGCCTGCTGCCTATGGCCAGCACCGTAACGCTGCTCAGACATAGGAAGTTGGATATGTCTGGGTCATCCCAGATACCCACAGGCCTGCCCAGGACTCTGGTCCAGTAGGTCTGGTGCAGGGAGCTATGGCTTCTCAGCCTGCCAGTGTTGACAGAGCTGTATCCTGAACTCTGCTGTGTCCTAGTTCACTCACAGTTCCAGCAGACCTGAGGGAAGTTACTTGCTTCTGTGATACTTATTCCATGCAGATGGGCTTACTCCTGTCTCATGGATTTTGTGAGTATTGCCATTGTGTGGCTCCTGTCTGTACTGAAAAGAGATGAAGACCATGTTTTGATTATGCATTTCAGTTTAGTAACAGGTTGAATTATTTCTTTTTCAGTCTTTATCTTTTTATCTTAAGTGCTTTTCCTAGCTGCGGGTCAGCTGGGAGGAACAGTATTTACTGTAATGTTAGATATCAGCATCCCTTTGCTTGGACTCCCCAGCTTTTTAGGAATGGAAGGGGTAAAGCCCACTTTTTTTTCCCCTCACTTATTCTTAAGCAGTATTGCAAGGAAACACATAAAGGATTCCCAGAATTGCAAGGAATCACGTGTGTCTTGGCAAAAAAGAAAAAAAAAAGTGGTTTGTTATATTCATTTAATATCAGTGGTCTTTGTGCAAAAAAGAAACCGGACTCCCCAAGAACATATTGATGCAGCGTTGCTAGAAGTCACTGTGAAGAACTGATGTTCTCAATCTCAGTTATTCATACCTCACAGTATTACAGTAAGGTAGAGATGTTACCCGACAAGTGTACACTCAAAGACTTGTGGAGACTGACTAACACGTGCCCTAATGACATTTTGATTTATCAGAGTGATTTGAAGTTATTGCAAGCATGTGAGATTCAGGAAACTGTTCAACGTGTGTTTTAGACATCCCAAAGTGCTAGTATAAAAATTCCTGCCAGGAAGCTGGATGATATTCTTAATTAGTGCAGTCTGTCCCTTACATTTTTTGTGCAAGAGGCTTCCCACTCACTACATTCCTTTCAAAGTATTTGATATATTTATTTTTTGGTTGCTAGCATGATATGAAAATACTCCATACAGCCAGAGCTTCTTGAACAGCAGCTCAAGGGCTCTCTTTTTTTTTTTTTCCCAGGCATTCCAATGAAAACAAGTGAGAGAAATTGCCTTTGGTGTGTTCTCCTGTACCAGACAGCAAGTTTACTTAGGCTGCTTGTTCTTTAAACAAGTTTTCTTAAAATAAATTTTTACCGTGCAGAAGGCTGTCCTGAAAAATTATACATCTAACTTTTTGTAAGCCCTGCTCAAAGAGAACAGATATTGAAATACTTTTATTCTAATCCTCTGGCTTGGTAGCATATTATGGTAATACAGAAATGGGGTTGCCTTATACATGCGCATATTCAAGTGTTTGCTGTATCAAGGCACAGAGTTAATACAGTAATTCTGAATAAATTAAAAATATATTTAAAATTAGACCTCCTATTTGCAGATCTGCTTGCCTTTTTTTTTTTGGCACCACAATTTCAGAAAATCTAAGTACTTGTTTAACTTGTTGATAATCTCATTGCAATAAAGCAAAATATTCAAGCTTTGATAGGAAGGAGCACTGAAATTTATGATTAAATGCCCTTCTTGAAGATGAAGGCTTTCCTGAACTGGAGCTTTAATCGTATCTTTTACAGCCTTACTGGATCCCTGCCTGATAAGTAACACTGTATGGAATACACAGGTAGCTTTGTGTAGGCAGCACGTATCCAAAGGAGAGATTAATGCCTTGTGGTTTAGTGGTCAGTCTATTAGACCATGGAAGTACAAGTGTGCTTGATTCAGACCAATTCTCTGTGCAGAGCTGTTGAGTTTAAACAAGCTGCCTTCGAAGTGAAGTTTGAATAACGTTGTCTTGAGAGAGCTGGGACAACTGAGGCCTTGTAGCCAAAACTGATAATGATGGGGTTTTGCTGAAGTTGACAGAATTGTGCAGTTCTGACAGCTGCCTTCACATGTCCTAATTTCATAGCTTAGTTTATATCTTCTGTGATCTCACCTCATTATCTTAATACCACTCTGGTTTATTTTTTAAATTTTTCTATAATTATTATTTTTCTCTGAGGGCCTGATTTTTAGCATTGGTTTTGAACACTTGCATTTTTCAGGTTGGGGTTTTTCAATTTTTTTTTTCCTATTTTATTTTTTAAGGAGGAAACCTTAGTTACAGGAAACAACAGCAGAGTTGTGACAAACAGGGGGGTGTACTGGGGTAGAGGGGACTGTCAGGGCTCACCCTGCCCCACAGGATGGGCTCAAGCACACAGCACCCCACAGGGAAAAACGCACAAAGGCCCTTTTTTCTTCCATTCCTGTTTCCTGGAGCAATGTGTCTTATGTTTGTGCATTTCTTGACTTCCTTTAAGCTCCAGATTCAGCTAAAAGCATACAGCTCTTTACTAACTTCAGCAGAAGTGGCTGTAAACACAAGGCTGGGAGTAGCTACTCCAAGAACTCTGCTATTGCCGTTGGATGCAGCATGAGAAAAACTAAAGGATGACTTAAGGTGCTGAATATAATCCATTCATTCTCCTCCAGCTTCAGAGCAGAAGACTTTCCTGATTTTATGTGATGTTTCTAAGTGGTGAAAGTCACATTCAGACATTTTTTTTAGCTAAGTACAGTGACTTAGTTGCAGGCACACAGACAATGTCCTTCTGATGCTGCACTTCAGGAGAATGCCTGGCTTGTGTGCTCTATCACACACACAGAGTAACTTCTGTTCTTTGAGCCTGGCAGTCTTGGTTTGAGGCAGCTGGGCAGGCTCAAGTGAGCCTTTGTGTGATTGTAACAAGGATGTTACCTTACAATGAATGCTCACAGGGCAAGTTACAGCCCTAGGTTGCATCAATTTTTAGCACCTTTATGGAGCTGTGGTGGCTTGACGTTGGCTGGCTGCCAGACACCCACCCAGCTGCTCTCTCACTCCCACTTCTGGAAGTTAATAGTTTTTGCTTCAGGATGGTATTACCAAGATTTGCAAGGGGTACGTGTATAGGAGCAGGCATAGCAGGTAGTTGCTGTTGGGAAGTCATTTTCAAAGCCAGACACTGGGGTGTTAGGAGGCTCCAGGGGTAGACAAGTTCTGCACTCCTTCCTCCAGTGCTTTTGTAAAGGTTTTCATATTTCACTCAAAATCTCCGCTGTTTTGTGTTGTGTTTCTGCTGGTACTTATCCTTCCCAACCCCCTGAGCCCTTTCTCCTTCTTCATTGAGTAAGCTTCAGTGTTACTTGCTTCTGGATAGCATTGAGACATTTCAGTGCTTTGTGAAAGCACAAAGCTTTGTCACCTCCCAGAGACAAAGGAAAATCGTTTGCAGGCAGATGAACGAAATGGAAACATTGACAGGTCTGAGCACTCAGCAAACTGCGGCCCTGGTGACTGTCCAGTTTATGCACTCCTAGGACTGACTCCACAGAGCTCACTCGGCTTTCTGGTCATGCCTTATCCTATGGCATCAACACTGGTAGTATCAGAGCCAGGGAAGGATGAATCTTCCCAACAATTCTTCCTTATAAGCTGGGCAGCATACAATTTGAGGAAATACCTCCCATTTCCTGGAAATTCTGTGCAGTGTAAAAGGAGGATGATCTGTGTGTGCGTGTGCATGTACGTGGCTGATAGAAGTATGTAAAAACACGCGGATCTGTAAGTTCATGAGTGTTTATACACACTGGGGACAGTTTGACCCTTCCTTGCCACCAATTTACACTGGTGCAGAATTTAGTGTAGCATGTTCCTCCAGGTTAGTGTCCCCGAGGTGTCTTTATGCTTATTCCACAACATCTCATGGAACCTTTGTCGCTGCTCAGTGGAGGTTTGTGTGAGGAGCCATGTGCTGTATTCTGGTTTCAGTGATACATCTCTTGCTTTGTTTGGGATTCTATCCTAAATGGGTCATTTATGTTTTTGAGCATGAAAGGAAATATCTTAGTGCTTAGGAATGTATTTTATTTATATGAGGGTCCAGGTTTTTTTAGACACTTCCCATTTAATTTTATTTCAGGTCAATTTTATTAATATAAACAAATATAGAATGATCTTTTCCTCTTTGTCCCCAGTTTTGGCCTTCAGTGACTCCCTCTTCCCCTGTATAACACATGCATCCTGAGTGTTTTGTTTTCAAACTAAACTATTGGCATCTCTTTTGTAATTACAGTAGGAATTTTAAGCCACTGTAAAGAGAGCTATTGGATGTATAATTAACTAATGACAGTCTGTGGGACTAAGCTTGGCAAAGTGAAAGCCATAAAAATTCAGAGCGGCTGAGGTGGAGCTTCATGGCTTCTCTGCAGTGTATGGAAAAGTCAGTTCTGCTGGGTAGTAAAGTTGGGGAGATGCTTTGAGAGCTTCGGGAATGACAGTGTGGCTTGAAATGTTGGCAAAGAATAGGAGAACGAGCAGAGGCTGACAGCAGCAGGAAGACGTGTCTTTCTCTTCCCACTGTTTGCACCACCTTCTCTGATCGTAGGAATGAACCTCCTCCACAGGCCTGGTCTCTCTTCGGAGCCCAGTTGCTACTGGATGGGGCTACACTTTTCCATAACCATTAACTCCTCCCCTGCGTGCTTCCCTTGACAGTGGTAGCAGAAGTCACAATTCTGGTGAACAGAAGCAGAGAGCAGCTGGTCGGGTTGCTGTGGCCAAAGGAGCAGGCTGTGTAGGCCATGCCTTCGCCCTCTCCTTAACAGCCAGGTTTTCAGCTACTAACAGGATGGTTTTGCCTGTGCCTGACCTGGAGGACCACTTACAGAGAAGCCAGCCCCTTACAGAGGATGGAGTGCTGCTGCTCGTAGCTGTGGTGCCTGCTCCAGGGGCTGTGCAGGCAGGACGTGCAGCTGTCTCCGTGGCTCCCATCCTGTTCGCTTCGTTTGCTGAACCCCGCCGGGGTTAATAAGGCTGCAGTGAGATGAGCCGGCCTGGGCTGTGTGTGGGCTGGATCCTCTGGTCTACCCGGTTTGCTTGGTATTGTCTGATGAAGATTTTCACAGGGTGCTCTGCCAGGGAGGACCTCAGCCCCACTCTGGCATCCTGGGGCGGTGGGGAGGGCAGGGAGCAAAACTGAATGTAACCAGCAACATTCTTTGGGGACAAGGGTGTATGAGATACCATAACGAGTCCCCAGAGCCATCACACGCTGGTGCCTGATGGCTAGTAGGGCAGAGCTGCCTATCAGGAGCCTGCTCTTCCCTGTGGCAAACTGTCCTGCTGTCACACCGAGTGTCGGATTTAGGCCATCTAAAATTAGCCCCTAGCCCTAAACCTCAGTCACACACCTGAGTCCTGCTGCTGCCTTAATAAAAGCGTGCAGGGTTATAACCCTTACGGGTATAAAAAGAACAACGACTTTGGAAACAGCTGTATCTGCTTTATGTCCATTCCCACGGCCTGGAATATTCCTACCTGTTCCTTGGTACACCCCACCTCTTACCATTGCTACCTTTTACCGTGTGAATGAAGAACTGTCGGATCTGGGCAGTTTGGGGGTGAGCAGCTTATCTGTGCAGATGCAGCTGCTGCTGCAAAGCATACCTGAGTAAACATGTTCTGCTTCTCCTAGACACTGAGATAACACCGAGCACATACTTTTAAATAACAGGTAGTTCTTGATCTGCTGTAGCATTTCCAGTGACTCACTGTTCCCCCCCACCCTCCCGTTGCAATAATTACAGAAGAGTGTTGCAGTCCCTGACTCAGAGGGAGGCTTCCTACCCAGGCTTCTGGCCATGCTGGAGCTCCAGCTCTGCAGCCCTGTGGAGCAAATTGTGAGGGGCATGATGGTAACAGGCGTGGACTGTGCCAAGATGAACGCAGGCACGGCACATGTTTTGAACTAGTGATAGCAAACCATTAAAGAGAGAGTCTGCTTTGGATTCACGGCCAGGAATTTGGTTGCCAGCATCTTGGCTGACTCTTGTGTCTCTAAAACTGGGTGCTTACAGGAAAGGCATCCCAAGGGATTCATCTGATGGCTTCTCTGTCAGGCCAGGCTAGGAAACTGTAAAGTGTAAAAATTAAAAGGGGTGCGTGTGCTCCCACCCAGATCTGTTGTGGTTTCATGGCTTTTGAAGAGGAAATGTCTTGCTGCAGACCCATGGGAGAAGAGGACAGGAGGCTCACGGGGCAGGCCTGGGGATGGGGCTCTGCTCTGCATCAGCCGTGTGGCGAGGTTTCACGTGTGCTGACCCCTGGGGCTCTGTGAGCCCCATTATCTCGTCTTCTGGGAAGGAGGTGAGCAGGTACTGCGAGCCAGCATGCCGCATACATGCTGACTGGCTGCAGCTGGCCTGGCCGCTCCAGGAGCAGCAGAACAGCAGCAGTGACGTGCTGCCAAATGTGACCTGACAACCCTGCCACCAGGACTCTCAGGACTTCAGGGGAGGCAAGCAGAAGGGGACCAGAGGGCTAGAGTCCCCTATTTGCCTCATCAGCTGTCAGATCTGACAGGCACACAGATATGTCTTTGTCCTCTGTTGTTCTCATGTTCAGTCAGCCTCTGCTTGTGATGCAGCTTGATAGACCCAGAATTGCTACACTCTTCCTTGGCACCGGTGCAAGCAGCTGTGAACAGCCAGCCACCAGGTCTCTGCTTGTAAGAAATGCATGTGAAGGTCTTCATGCCATCAACTAAGTGTATCCAGAATCAGATCTTTGAAAGTTGAGCCAAGTTTCTTGAAGACGGGAATAGATCTTCCAGTGCCTTAAATGCCACACCAAACCCCACTGTCTCTTTTGAGGTGAAAAATTCTGCAAATTTGCTTTACATTGTTTTAACTTAAAACATGAGGATATTCCCTTTCATTTCTCTTTCAGTGTTATTGTGTGAGGGTCCTGAAATTTTTTTGGTTATGGTGCAGTGCTTTCAAAGACGTAGGTCAGAAAACATTACATGCGAGCATGATATTTCCATTTGCTCCTGCTCAAATATAGAAATTTCTTCCCCAAGCGGTGCTGTGACATAATGTGTGGTGGAGACACAGCTATTCTGAGCATCTCCCTGTCAAAGTGCTAGTGCACTTAGTTCACGGTTCAGAAACTTCAGTTAGATGCCTAAGAGCCCTGTGAAACAGATAGAAGGGATGGATGCCAGGAGCGGAATGCGCAAGAACTCCAGACCTGAGCGGGCAGCTTTCCGGCATCATCAAGACAATGCAGAAAAGAGGATTGCACATGAAATACTCTTTAATTGGTTGGATTTAAGCTCCATCCCTGTATGATGTAAGACGTGCAATGTCAGACCCTTTCCTGGGTTTAGATGCCTTCACCACTACCCCTCTTGCAATGGACTGCCAGCTCGCTGTCTCAGTGACAACTCATGGAGAAGGTGGAGATCATGGGACCCACCACTTACATTGCAGGTTAAATGTTTGAAGTGCTTGCCTAGGAAGTGGAGTGTGTGCTTGCTGTCACCTCGCACTGCCCAGGAGAGCTCCCAAGCCACCAGCCAGAGTGGAAAGTGGGAGTGGAGACACCCACTGAAATGGTGTGGGTGCAGTGAAGACTGAAGGATCCCATAGGGATGGGAGGGGTGTGACTAAACTCATTCAGAAAGGCAGAGGGATATATATATGTGTGTACATATGCATGCAGTTTATTTTTTTAATTAACAGTTGATTGTCGTGCGTCAGATCCCTGCTCATAGGACTTTGGTGAGGGCCCTGACCACTCTACTGTTGCATATAACCTAGGCAATGTTTCATCTGTGTGAGTTTTGGTTTGTTTGGTTGGTTTGGTTTTTTTCTAAATTGATAAGTAGTCTGACTGGCTGCTTCGTGCCAGCAAGGTCAGTGTTACCTGAGAACCCAACCCAGTTCAGGCCCCTTTGGGAATTGGGCTCTCAGACACCTTCCTGGTAAATTTTGAATGGCCTAAAGTGTGAGACTGGCACCAAGACACCAGAGTGGTACATTTGGGTGTGCAGGTGCTTTTATGGATCTGAGCTGTAACTTCTCTGGTCAATGAGAAGTGCCTACATGGCTTGTGGGATGTTTCAGCTGTTGATTTCTCTTTTCAGACTGAGTCGACCATTAATGACTGAATGAATGGGCTCTGCTGGGAAAACTTGTCCTCACACCATGACAGCTGACAAGTCAGAAGCTGGAGAGCTAGCTCTGGAGCCCCTGCTCACTTGCAAGCTCTGTCTCTGTGAATACTCTCTGGATAAGATGACCACTCTTCAGGAATGCAGCTGCATCTTTTGTACATCGGTAAGACCTCACGGCGCCTTGATGTTACAGGGGCAGGGTGATGGGAGATAGGACTGTGAGATGGGGTCGCTTGTCCCATACAAGAAGCATGTGTTATCCGTGCTGCTAGAGGATGCTTTCCTACAGAGCATTTGCTGCTAGTCTTGCCTTACTTAAAAGACTGCTCTGTCATTCTGCTTTTGGTAATTGATAACTCTAACAGATGTTCCCATAATAATAATAAATCCCAGTAGTGAAAGAGAAGAAGATGCCTTTTAAGACTGTAAATCTCAGTATTTATTTTTTTCTGAAACAAAATCATGAAACATTGTAAGATAACTCTGGGGTTTTGTTTCCCTGTTAATCATTTTCTGAGATCTCGGAGACCTTTTAAGTCTCATAGGTAATATTTAGGAGAAGTCAGAAAACCTAAACAAAAATGAACCTTGGCCTGTGGAACCTTTGCATCTGCAGTCTGTGCTGCAGAGACGTTGCCCAGATCATGCTTTGCCTGTAGTCAGTGAGGACTTTCTGTTCTGCAAATTCAGATCAGATAAAGCTGGCAGAGGTGATAAAGGCAGAGGTTTAGTGAGCTGATAAAAGCCCTACAAATATTAGTACTCTTCTGGTCTCTTTGTCAGCATGAGAAAATGGACTTACTTTCTCTGGTGGTAGTGACTTTGATGTACCTGACCAATGGATTTTGGAAACAGCTACTGGAGAGATGTTGGGGTTTTTTAAACTTTTTTTTTTTAAAACTCCAGTACTTGGTTTTACTTTTAACAACAAATTGTGGATAAGCATCAAGCAAGTCCATTTAAGTTTTGCCCTAGATTGTTTGAAGTTACGTAAGAAATCTGATACTTGTGAAGCCATCGTGAGTGAGAGTATCTTCACCTACTCTGAATTCAGAGTAGCTTAACTGGGATAAGAATCTAGCTGTGTGTTTCAGGAAAGTAGGAGGAGATAGATTAATGTGTATTTTCAGCCTGAACTCCATGAAGTTCGTTTTCCATACTGAATTCCACAAAACATTTCCATATTTTGGTTGGTAATAAAAGTTTGAAGAGAACATATCTAACAGATAGGTATGAAGTTATTGCGTCAAATTAAAAAAAAAAATCAGAAGTTGATGCCTTTACAGTGGTTCCACTATTCTCCACAAATTCAGGGTGTCCAGTTCTGTGTGAATAATGGCACATTAACCCCACCATTAGCCGGGCAGAGTAACCCTTTTGCTCTGGGGGGAGGGAGGACTGTTGAGGACTGTGCCAGGCAGAGCTGAGCTCTCCACTCCTCCAGGGCACTGGCCAAAGAGAGAGGTCAGTGATGGCTGGGGATGTTGCTGTCCCCACCTGTCCCCTGTCGCTGCCACAGCTGCCACCCCATACATCCACCTCTTACCTGGCCAGTAGCAGGAAGAGCATCCACTTGGGTCTTGGATCTCCAGTGTCATGACAGCAAAGTGGAGAGCACAGTCACAGTTGTTTGGCATCTGTGCAGACTTCACTGACTTTGTCTAAACCAGGAGCTGGCCACGAGTGAGTGCCGAATGCAGCTGGGAGAAGCTCTTAGACATGCTCTATTTATTTCAGTGGGTGTAATATGTCTTGATTGTGCTTACGCTCCATGTCTACCCTTTCTCTGGCTGTTGTTGCCTCTGAATATCCCCCAAAGGACATGTCTGGGCTGATGCAGCAGAGACACATAGATCTTGCATCCTATAACAAAGGGGACTCTGGAAACTTTTACCCAGCCTATATGGTTTTCTGTCTTGAATCCAGAGCGGTTTCTGGGAGGCCATATGAGTTGCATCTTTGGGCATCATCCAAAGAGCAGTGTCAGAAGCACCTTGCCATGGGGTGCTTTGGTGCCTGGAATTGCATGGGGGATTGCTCAGGGCACAGCCTGCAGTGGCTGCACTGATACACAGTGCCCTAAATGGCCTCCCACCCATGCCAGGCCTTCTCCATAGCTTCGCACGACCCTTAAGACAGGTATTGGAGTAAGAATGTCAACCACGAGCTATGAGACTGAGCCCATATCAGTTTTTCATCTAGCAATGCTTTCAGCTTGTGAATCTCATTATTTTCTGTCACTAAAGTTAATTACATAGATCCAAGACTAGTATGAAATATGGACATAATCGGTTCTGCTCTGCTCCGGTGAAACTGTTTTGTTAACTTTTTGTTCTATTACATGTGTGAGAACTTTTTTTTTTTGCAAACTGTAATGGTGATTCTGCATCTCTGGTTGTTTTTGCACTACAGCATTTTTGGCTGCAGAAATAAATGGAAATTGTTACTACTTAGGCATCTGCAGGGGAAAGCTTTTATCTCCTTTTCACTTGTAGGCTGTAAAACCAAGGGATTTAAATGTTATAATTGTGTACAGCCATTTTTTTCCAGCTTAGAAACTCCTGAATAAACATTATAACTTGTAAAAGCCATATTCTACCCAAAGTAACTAAACTGTGTTTTAGACCGCGTATGTTTGCATTTTGGTGGAATGCTGCTAGTAGAACAGGAGTTTTTCAAACAGCTGTAGGCATTTTTGCTCTCTCTGTTCCGAGAAGAAAACACCGATGGCTGGGAGAACACATTTGCCATCTTACTTGGTAGCCCAGTCAGGTCTGAAGAGGCTTTAGCCCTCGTATTTCTCAACGTTTGTTGCACTTGGCGTAAGATGCCATTGAAATGTGAGATAAAGCAGACATTTACACATCCCAAGCGTTTGGAAACAGCTACAGTGTACCTGATGGCTTGTTTTTGTTGTGTTTGGACTATATTAGTTCCAGATGAAAGACTGATCTCTGGAGAGGGTTGGGCAGAGATGTGAGGTATATTTTTATCTGCAGAAGTTTTAGAGAACTGCACTTTGTATTATTCAGATCATTTCCTACACCAATAAAACCTTTGGAGAGTGCCATGCTGTGATGCACACTATTATATATATTCAGCAGTATATGTATTGCTTAAGCTACATCGTTTTACGCTGCTTGCCCCATCCCTTAAAGGGGAGGGGATCTCATCAGTCCCTGAGACTGTTTATCTTGGTGTTTGTCTTGCCAGCCATCCCATTTGGTGGGGTGTCCTTCCAATCTGCAGTCCTTTGTGCTTGCCTGCTCATCTTGCAACTCCTTCCTTGGCTGTGCCCATGTGCATCTACTCAGGTTTTCCCCTGTGGTGCTCACATCGCTCACATACGTACCTAAAATAACTGTACACTGTGTGTGGCTGCGTAGCCGCAGTGTTACAAAATGCAGTAGTTTAGTGCACTTACATCTGGATCCAAAGCAAACTAATATTAATTAGAACCTTACTGAAACACTTGGAGAATTGTATTTTGAATATTACACTTGTTTCTAGTCAATTTTCCTACATGTTTTTATCCTTTGCTGTTCCCTTTCCTGCCCTGGGTAGCTCCAGCAGTGCCTCACTCAGGCACGAGTCAGGAGTGCTCTGGCAGGGCAGTGCCAGAAGTGGAGAGACTGAGCTCCCCGCTTTACCTTTGGAGGGGCCACTGGGTCTTGCCCAGACTTTGGCAGTCATTAGACTGGCTGGAATGTGTACATCTTGGAGACTCCCAGCTTTCCGAAACCTGGCCGAAACTGGAAAACAGCTGGGAGAGACCATGCATGGTGTGATCACAGGCACCTTGCTCCCTCTTGCTTGAAACACCCCGGTAGCCGGCACAGCATGAATTACCCTGTGGAAGCAGTAGTGAGGAGGGCAGGACTTGCAGTAATACTGGGAGTACTGAGGGCCCTGTGGAGCACTCTGAGTCTGCGGCCTGTAAGCAGTCATGGAGGTGAGTTTTTACCAGATATGGTAAGGTTGCCCTGGTGGCAGTGGTCACAGAAGGGAACCAGTGCAGTGCTGTCACCGAAAACGTGGGTTTGGGAGTGGGTACAAGCTGGTGTCAGCTTCTTCCCTAGACACCAAAAACTGTTAGGTTTTGTCTTCCCCCTTCCTCCCCCCCCCTTAAGCATATGGGGTGCATAAAGAAGAGTGTGGCCAGCAGGTCAAGGGAGGTTCTTCTCCCCTCTACTCTGCCCTGGTGAGACCCCATCTGGAGTATTGTGTCCAATTCTGGGCTCTCCAGTTCAAGAGGGACGGGGAAATACCAGAAAGAGTCCAACAGAGGCTACGAGGATGCTGAAGGGACTGGAACATCTCTCTGCTGAGAAAAGGCTTCTCTTAGCCTGGAGAAGAGAAGCCTGAGAGGGGATCTGATGAATGTTTACAGATATCTGCAGGGTGGGGGTCAAGGAGAAGGGGCCAGGCTCTTGTCAGTGGTGCCCTGGGATAGGATGAGGGGCAGTGGTCACAAACTGAAAAGGAGGAAGTTCCACCTCAACAGGAGGAGAAACTTCTTTGCTGTGAGAGTGACAGAGCCTGGAACAGGCTGCTCAGAGAGGTTGTGGAGGCTCCTTCTCTGGAGACTTTCAACCCCACCTGGCTCTGTTCCTATGTGGCCTGCCCTGGGTGACCCTGCTGTGGCAGGGGGGTTGGACTCGATGATCCCCAGAGGTCCCTTCCAGCCCCTACCATTTTGTGATTCTATGATTTCAGAGTCCTGATGAGAGCCAGGTCAGCAATAAATGGCATTGTTGCTCTTTCCATCAAGCAGCAGCTTATATCCATTTTGTGTGTTATTTACTGCAACAGGGTTTGGGATGCGTAAGAAAACATGTAACAAACTCTGAAAACCAGAGGTGCTCTCACGTGTCCTTCTGTGTTGTCAGCATATGTTTATGCAGAACTAGCGTGATTCACTCCTCTCTTTTCCCAATAAATTCTTTGTTGGGTCTTGCACTTCTGAGAAGCGTGTGAGGTAACTGAGTTACAAAACATGAAAAACAAATACCATGATGCTCCACCTGTTTGTTACTTTGGTGCACACAGCGTGGTCTAAATGCCATCTTCATGCAACCTTAAAAGGAGAAGACAGTGTGCAACGTTGAATAGAAGCCCAGGTAGCTTTGGTGCTGTCATGACTATTCTACAGCTAGAAGGTGATCCTCAGGCGTTAGGGAGAACAAGGTTTTCTGCTGTAGCTATGTGTGACAGCAAGGCCAGGGCTATGCATGGGCAAAAAAGGCTCTTTTGCTGCTGTTGACAGCCTGGCGCCCTGGGCAGCTGCCTGCCTGGTGAGTCAGGGCCTTGGGAGGCTGCAGCCTCTGAGAGGTGCTTGATGCTGCTGCTAGCTGCTTTTGCTAGAGGGGAAGGGGAAAGCCTCCAGAAATAGTAGTTTCCCTATTGCACTCGAGCAGCAGGACACTCAGTGAGGCTCCTCTGCTTTCCTTAATCTTTCTAAGAGCAGCTGTGTGTTGCCCTGACTCCTTTGGGTGGCTAAATACTGACATTTTGCCCTTAGTGCTGTGAAGCCTCAGATCACTTGTGCAGGGGAGCACTGAGGAACTGGAGACAAACTGGTGTGAGGGGTCAGCAGCAGCTGCAGAAAGCATGGGCAGAAAAGCCTGAGAGCAGAGGAGACCAAATGCATCAAAGACAAGCAGGA
This sequence comes from Ceryle rudis, assembly GCA_033439905.1. Lineage (NCBI taxonomy): Eukaryota > Metazoa > Chordata > Aves > Coraciiformes > Cerylidae > Ceryle > Ceryle rudis. The sequence goes on along the minus strand of JAAGNO010021484.1, from coordinate 247,484 downwards.
GGCAGATGCCAGAGAGCATGCGATGCCTACTGAATGGAGCAAATGTGCACAGATACTCCAGTGAAAGACTACTGCGTGTAACATAGGAGTAAGGGAAAACTTGGATTTATCTTCATCTAGCCAACACTGGATTTCAGTATCTCTTCTGTTTCTTTGTGCTGATTTTCGAGAAGGAATTTAGTCCCCTTCTTCCTCCTCTTTCCGCCACCCTAGGAGATAGCTGTGTGTGCTCACGGCTGCACCAGAACACTGCCTTCTCCTCTTCCTAAAGAGACCTTGTGCTGCAATGTCCCGCTTACTTTATATAAGGCTCACCTCAGGTCGTTTTCCGCCTCCACCCACAAGTAGCAAGCTGTCAAGTTTTGCCATTTTGATTTCTTTTTTTCCCAGCTCAACACTGAAAATGTTTCAGAATGGCTTTGGTTTAAAGTTATAAAAAAGAAAATTCCCACACCTGCTCATACTGGCACTGAATCCATAGCACTTTAATACTAAGTTAGGTGTTTAATAGCTTCTTGCATGTATTTCTGTGCAGAGCTATAACAAAGGCAGAGTTCATAGGGGTACCAAAAGAGCACAAACATACCCATTGCCTTTTGATGGATGCTACTATTTGGGAAGAGGAGTTATAGAGGTGAGCACCTGGGTGGTGGCCAAGGGAAGACAGGTGACAGAGAGAGAACTAGCATGTTTAATGACGGCACTGCATCAGTGAACTTGGTGTTATCTCTAACAAATGAAGAAACAGATGTGAAGTTGTCAGTGCCTCAGAGTGCCACAGTAACTGAGCCAGCCTGTGTCATAAGCCTCTGGCCTGACACAGGTTTGTTTGTAAGAGAAATTGTATTTGCAGCTGGTTTTGGGAAGGCTGAGTTTCTCTGGTCCTGTCCTCTAGTCCTTTTCTGTTCGGTGATACCACTTCATGGCAACAATGACCAGGAACCTATCCTGATGTTTCTGAAAGGCTGCCAGGATGTGGCAGGCCATGTGTAAATTGGTTTTTGGCTGTCAACTCAAATTCAGATGCCTCCAAGCTAATTGTCAAAAGACTTGATTCATCTAGTTTTAAAACCTGTTGGCATGTAGATCTGTCATAAACACTGTGAGTGCTTTGGGGGGCAGGGGGGGACATATTGATGTGAGTACACAGTTGATGAAATGCTGAGTGGATCAGGTGGTTAAATTTCGAGTTCTGACATAAACTGTCTCAGCAAAGCCGGTAACACTACAGATTCCATTTAAAACTACACGAGTGTTACATTACTTTGTGTATGTACTGAAGAATGGGTAACATTTGTAAATGATAAGAAAGAAATGAAAGTTATGTCTTCTTGAATAAAAAGTACATAAACACTGGCTGGAATGGAAACAAAAACTAAATGCCTATCTGTTGATCTGTTCTGCATCATAAGACATTCTGGAATGAAAACTAAAAAGTTACAGGTTTTATATATATATAATCTTTTAGGTTTGGGTTTTTTTTTTTCCAGCCCCCCAAATTTTGAGCTTGTAAAAAAGTCTAAGGCTTAAAAAACCTCAAACCCAAACCAGTACAGTTTTGAGGACAAATCTGGAAGAGAGACTTAACGTTTTAAATCAGTCACGTGTATTTTAAGATGGAAACCTGAGGTTTTCTTAATTTTTCTGAGCTTGAAATTGTCTTCAAGCTATACATTAATAGGAAAGACCTTGTTTTGACAAGAAGCCTTCAATCATTTCTTGCATTTTCATATTTCATGTAGATCATGCCCTAGTACTGGTTATGAAATACTGTAGATCCATTTTTTTCACTTTCTGCAATTTAATTGAAGAGAAATACCCTTACTTACCCTGTATCATCTGCTGCGCCGTGGCCAGCAGCAATCTCTGTAGCATTTGACAGGAAAATAGGCCAGAGCTTTCCATTTCTTTCTTCTTCCTAGCAATACCTCCGTGTTTCTTAATAAAACTACCTGTTCAGTTTAGTCATGTCACATTTGTGGTTTCCGTCTATGCTTTGACATCCAAACCAATGAGGCTGCATTTAGGGAGCTGAAATGCTGCAAGCAGATGGGAGGTGAGCAAGGTAATGGAAAATGTCAAGGTAGCTGAAAAAGCAATGTGTAGGAATGACTGAGATCCATCTTTTGTCTCTGGTACAGAGATTACCTGAAAATGTCTTTGAATAGAAAGATAAGATTACACAGTGAGAGGGATATAGTGCCTTTGTCACATCATTACCTCGGAACACAATACTGAAATTATACTTCGAACTCATTCATGGGTTAAAACGCAGAACCGTTATTGTCCCTTTGCAGATTAAATACATTGCCAAACAGGCTTTTTTTTTTTTTTTAATTTTTTTTGTCAGTACATTAAAAATCTGCTCTGTACAATATACTTTGGGGGAAAAAAAAAAAAAAAGTTGAAGTTAGAGCAGAGTGTAGAAATGTTGACATGAAGAAACCATGAATAGCCTGAACAGAGTTTTCTATTCCCAGGGCTCACAGCTGACCATAGAAGACACTTCCAAAGATTAGAGGAGGTGTTTATTACTGAAGAAGCATTTTTTTTATGTTATTAGTTTGTACATTCCTGGATTGGGCTTTTCAGTGCCTAGGGCACTTGTAAATATTTGCCCAAATTGCAAGCTTTCTTACAAGTCCTGCGAGATAAAACCAAAATGCATGTACGTTGCGTGATCATTTGATGCAGGTACTTTACAGGCCTTAACTTACTAGATTTTCATGTGTAGCATTTTGTGAAGCCAGTAAATGGATATTGACCATATTTTATGAAATAGAGAAAGGTGATGGCTTGAAAGACAAAACCAGCACAAGAAGAAAAAAACCAATATTGCCCCAAAATGCTTAGACAGCAAATTATTTGAGAAAGGTGTCACATATCAGGCAGAGAAAAAATTACTTGTAGTACTCTTTCCACTGAAGTTGACGTTAGTCCGCAGGTGCAAAATGTGCTTGGCAAGGTTAGATCAGCACCACAACCTTCTCTACAGCGTACTGAGTTTTACTGGTGAAATTACATTATTGCACTCGAATTGACCCCTCTTGCTTGATCGCATCATGATTTTATTTTGTTTCCCAGGACACGGACATGTACATAGTACAGTTGCTCAGTGGGGAAAGTCTGAGTAAACTGAACGTAGCAGATTAGGGTACACTTGCAGGTAGGGAAGTTAAAATTCCTTGGGTTGATGCCTACTGTTATCTGAGGGGTGAATGTAATGGAGCCAAACCTCCAATTTCATCTGTAGTCGGCAAGATTCAAACCTGTTCAGCGAGACCTCGGTAGATTTTTAGTCTATTGCCTCAACAACATGGGGACAATCTTTTTAGCAGGGTCTGTTGAGATAGGACAAGGGGTGATGGTTTTAAACTAAAAGAGGGGAGATTTAGACTAGATGGAAGGAAGACATTTTTTATACTGAGGGTGGTGAAACACTGGCCCAGGTTGCCCAGAGAGGTGATTGACGCTTCACCCCTGGAAACATTCATGGACAGGTTTAACAGGGCTCTGAGCAACCTGATCTAGCTGAAGATGTTGCTGCTCACTGCAGAGGGGTAGGACTAGATGACCTTTACAGGTCCCTTCCAACTCAAACCAGTCTATGATTCTGTGATTCTAACCATTCTGCCTTAGCTATGTGATGCCTTTGTGGAAACCTCACTCTGCTAGTAGGAAGGTCTCTGCTGATGACTCACTCCAGCCACAGAGAGTAAGATGATGGTATGATTGTCATTAGAAGCCACAGATCCTGTGGTGTGGCCTCTCCAGCCACTGACTGCCCTCTGTGCCTGAAAGTCACCACACTGTGGGAAATTGGTGGGGGAGTGTAGCCCAAGGGTGGCTTCTTGGATATCAAGATTAAGGTCCTTTCAAGGAACTCAGTGCCACAGAAAGCTGAGTACCTTCATCTTCACTTTGTAGAGCAATTAAGTAGCATATATAGTGTGTGCAGTTTTCCTAACTGAGATGCTGCTGGGTTTTGTAGACAAAGTGCTCAAAAAGTCTTAGCATTTTCTGTCTGTACAATGTATTCTCCATAGCGTGGGAGGGTGTACTGCTGAGAAGGTTGGCCGTGATTCATTACATAGACACCGAATTCTCTTCTCAGCACGTTTGCAGCTTGTGCATCTTTTCAGATGTTTTCATTTGCCACTTTTCAAGTAAGTAGCTAAATTAGTAGCTGGGCTGTAAATAATAGTAAAACCCCTCTAAAAAGTCTTAAAGTGAAGGCATATTTTAAAATTGCAGTGATTTTCCAGTGTCTCTTCTTCACTGCTGACTTGTGAAAAAAGGAACAAGAAGTTCACATCTTCATTCGTGTACAGACTTGGGTAAAAAACTTCAACCTTCAGTGGTAAATTTTAATGCTTCCTTTTAATGCCAGCACCTTTAAGTTCTTCCATCAGCTTCTTGAATTGCACCTACAGCACCTTCTCCAAGTGCAGAAAATCAAGGCAAAAGATTTAAGTACCTATTAAAACTATTTAACGGGGAGATTTTCTGTGAAACATTCTAAGATCCGTGGCACTGCAGAGATGTATTATAAAATCTCTCCAGGACACCCTCTGAAAGCACAGTACCCTCTGAAAATATCTCAGAAGGCTCCAGTTGCTCAGCTCTCCTCACCTCACCAAGCAGTGAGCTACAAGAGAAGAACCCAGATGCATTAGCAATCCTCAGAAACCTCTTTTCTCCTGGCTTGGTACCCCTAATGATTTAGATACTGCATATTGAAACTGATTGCAAAATCCATACTGTGGATCGAAGCTCTTTAAGAGCTTCATGCCCATTCTTGCACAGAAGGATAATTGTCAGTGCTCTGCGCTTCTGTCCTGGAAGTCTAAATTAAGAACAAGCCTCTGGGCTGCTGCTAGGCCTGCAGTAACTTCTCAGGCTTTGTCCTCCCTCTGTAACCAGCTGACCTGAGCTGCCCCCAGAACACAAATCCACTGTGCCGTGCTGTCAAAACAAATTACTAAGTATCGGACAGCGCCACAGAGGAGACAGAAGCCAGGGTCTTAGTCTCCCGTCCTTGCTGAGGAATTAAGGCAAACTAAATGCCTTGGCAAGAGGGAAACATTTCCCCCTTGCCCAGATGCTTCCCTGAGGCTTGGTCTGGAAATAAAAGAGGCCCATGAGGAGAGGGAGCGAGCTGTACGGAGGCTCTGCTGGAGCATCGCCCACCTATCCAAGAAGCACACCCAACAGGCTGCAGCGTGTGCTGGCTTTGGGCGGTGGGCTCGGAGGGCAGAATTTTCTGTTTGTGTTGTTCATGGCAGAGGCTGGGAACAGGCACCGACTGGGGAGGGAATCTGTGCAGGGAGTGAGCGCTTCATACCCTCTTTCTCCTGTGATAAGGTCTGAAGCATGTGGGCAACACCAAGTGCTTAGTGAATGTGGGGCTGCAGGAGCAAGTCACCCACAGTCTCCATCCACATCAGTAATGGCACTGGGAGCCATGCTGGGGACACCTCTTGGCTTTCCCTATGTCATCTGCTGCTACTGCCCAGACCGTGGTGGCAGCAGATGTGGGCAGGGCCCGGTGTCTCTAGAGAACCTGTTCCCAGGCCACCACCCTACCTGCTTCTGTTTACTGCTCCATGGAGGAGCTGTGTGTGCTAGAGGGGTGATGTGATCCGATGGTTAAACTGACTTTTTATAAGCACTGTGCCTTTGGGAGAGGTGAGCAAAGTGGTGGGACAGGGCACTGAAACTGCTGTTTGAATGATAAAATAGTAGCTCCTTGTTAAATCTGGACTGGTATTCCCTAGGGAGCTAATACTCCTTCAGCTACTGACGTGATTTCTTTCTTGCTCTTCACCTCTGAGTATCTCCCCCACCTCCCACATACTTGCACCATCCCTTCCTTACAGCCTGCTCTGCTGCTTTCTTATGGGAGTAAGATCTGAATCTATTAGTGCTTAATGAGCTAGATATTTAAAGCTTACTATTTAGATTATATCCCAGTGTTCTTCTAAATTAATATCCTTGAAATATTTACAAATCAAAAGTAATCTCATTTAAAATGCCACCAAGTTAAGCTGATTCTACTTGCTTGAACTAATATTTCTGTATAGCTGATCAGAATTAACCAAAACATATGGACGTGGATGTTTCGGGAGAGAGGCAGAAAGAATAATAAGGAAACCTCATTTCCATTTGTAAAAGTCCTAATTATCCTGACATTTAAGAGAGTATCAGTTTTCCAATAAAAATACAAATGAGGAAACGTCTTTAATCAGAGCACAATATGCAAGACCTTCTCAGAACAGTCCAAACTAACGCAGACTTGAATGTTAAATGTCTATAAATACTGGAAAAAATGGTTTGTGACGAGTTCTGGGGCTTTACTGGAGCTGATGCTCTGAAAGGCTGTGGCTTCCCCATAACCTACCCTAGGAACTTTCGAACTCAGGGCTTGTTCTGAAAGTTGCAGAGACAGAGGTCTCAAAGACCTTGCGCTTTGATGTAATTCTTGAAAAACTGATGGGGCAACAAAGGAAGAAGGCAGCAGTACCGAGGAGGAGGAGGAGAGATTTATCCCATGGGCACACGTACAAACCTGTAGGGACCAAAGTCACATTAGTCCCGCTGCTTAGAAAATACCTTGGTTATCACTCACAATACACTACGTGAGCTAATGCCAATATCTGCCAGAAATCTGTGTTTTGTTATTTTGTTAACAGGGATTTGCAGTTTACTGTACACTTTCTCACTGTTTTGAGGAGACGTGGTTGTTTTGTTTCATTTCGAAGTGAGCTCACTGTGCAGCTTGGAGATAGAGTTCAAGCACTGTTCTTTGGCCCATTGCACCAGTTTTGTGCCATGATTTTACTGACAACTCTATAATATGTGTTAAAAAGACAAGATGAATATTTGAAACAGGAATGCTAAATAAAATGTGGGGAGAACAGCGGGGTTTTTTTCCTTGAAGAAAGAGGACTGCCCATTTTTGTGTAATGAAACAATCTGGAAACATTCCTAAGGTGGCCTGTGTGCTGGAAATGGACTTTGAACTCAGTAGACAAGGGGGTCATGATAAATCCTGGTAAACCATGGAATTTACCTGATAGGGGTGAGAGTGGGGAGGAGAACTGATAGCTGCACATCTTCTAGGACAGTTGATAACCTCCTAACCAGGTTCTAAACCCCGTTTCCCTTTTCTGCAGCAGAGAACAGTAGTCTCTTTCTTGTAAATGAGGTCTGGTGCAATGGAGACTGCTGGATGAGAGTCTGAGTTCAGAACACAGGAGGAAAGACAAAAGAGTGAAGCCTGTTTAATTAGGATGAAAGTTGCTCCCCCCCCAACCCTCCCCCAGTCCTCCCTCCAGTCGTAGTTTAGCAGAGCATGGGGGTTGTTAGTGCTGAAAGGACTGACTTGCTGACTTGGGTAAACGCAGTGCTCGGCAGATGAAGTCATGTATAATTAATTGTTCTTTGTTGCATTCTTTCCAATGTAATGACTTGTAGCATTCATGCTTATAATAACTGATGTTTTCTGTGTGCTGGAGCTTCAGGACAGCCAGCTGAGGCATTGGAGGTGGGCTGTGCAGCATCTCTAGCGTGTGTGTTACCAACATGTGGGCTATAACTTTTTTTTCCTTTTCTTTACTTGTTTCTAGTGCCTAAAACAGTATATGCAGCTGGCAATTCAAGAAGGTTGTGGTTCTCCTATCACCTGTCCAGACATGGTATGCTTGAACCATGGGACCCTACAAGAAGCAGAGGTATCAACACTTTTCTGTCTCTTTTTTTTTTAACATACCCCCCCCAACTTCTTCATCTACATAATAAATATGATCATATACTTTTTACTTCCTTTTATTACCTTTAATGAACTGTTGGCAAGAAGCCTGACTGACAAGAGGAACTAGAAACAAGCAGATGTTTTTCAAAGGTTTAACTCCTTTTTCCCTCCCTCTGTGCCTTGGGGAAGGGCTTACTTGGCATCTGAACAGCCTCTGAATTACTCATGCAGGTGACTTAACCAGAATACACCATATCCCAGAACTGCTGAGCCTCCTTTAGCACTGTCAGTTAAATCCCATTTGATTTGACTGCAAACACTGAAATTCTTGCACCTCTCTTAAGAGCAAGAACTCAAACTGGTGGTATGCAAGGCCAAAAATTTCTTCATATAGTTGATACTGGGCTGCAACAACCAATTTGCCATCCAGTGTAAACACACAAGACTCTCTATAGTTACATGGAAGGAAAGGTATCAGCACAGCACTGGGTGGAAGTAAGTCTTGAGAGATAGAAAAAGTGTTTTCATTCCCAAGGCGGATACAGGAGAAGTTGAGAGCTCAGGAGCTAAAAGAGGTTTAGGCAGAGCTGTTTGCACATTTGGCACGTGCACCATCTCCCAGAGTAACTGGAAAGTTCAGTTTGAAAGTTGGAGGTGGAGAAGCTAAAGAGAAAATGTGCTTCTCTGACCTTCTTGGGACAACAGGGTTCAAGGAGAGGAGCTGTAGATGGGCCCCTACCAGGCTGCCTGATGGTGTCCCAGCAATGCTCAAGCAGCCTCCTGCCTGACTTAGGGCTGGTGTAAAGTTTCTGAGTTGGGCTTAGTGCCAAACCCATGACACAGGGATGAGCTGTTGGCAGTGTGGCTGGAACTCTCATATGGGCCAGCTGTTCTGTGCTTTTAGAAGGCCAGGGGAAACTGTGGGCAAATCTGATGTTGCCCTGTGGCTATTCTTGCTTGCTCGTGAGCCATGTAGGCCCCTGCTGAGCCTAAGAACACAAGCAGGAAAAAAAAAAAAGAAAAAAGAAAATGGTGTCTAAGGGATTTTGGCTGGTTTTGTGTAGTCTCTCTGCATTTGTTTGCAGGGACAAAATTAGGGATAATCAGATCTCCATCCCTGAACTGAAGAAAAGCAGCTTATCTTCTGGGGTCACTTGAGCCCTACGTATACAGATGATGTAACTGTGATAGAAGTGTATAATCCTATTCAAATGCAGTCACTGATACTGCAATTCCCACCACCGAAAATGCCTCTTTCCTCCAGAAAAATGCAGGATCTCCTCCAGCATACATTTGAAATGCTGTGCTAGGCTGAATCAGGGCCTGGGAGTTGCAGCTATTACGGCACGCAGGCGTACGGTGGAGCTTCTCTTTGGCTGAATCCAGCTGTTGTGGAAAGCAGCTGGCCGTTTCCCTTCTTTCTTCTGCATAGGTATCGAGAGGATGTAGCAAGGCCCATCCCTCCCATCAGCTTGCAAGCATTTAGCCTTTATGGAAAACACGTTTTAGAAAGAAAATGAAAATGGTAGGAAAAATTCTGCTCTGTTAAGATAGGGTTATGATGCTATAGGAATTAGAGAGATCTATTCCCCCTTAGTAAAGCAGGAGGACACTCCAGGGCATGTATTAATGCACCATTAGCTTAATCCTTGGATGGTTTTTGGACTGAAGGCAAAATGACTAAACAGCTCAAATGTGCATTAGTGCCCTGTGGATGAATGGATGTTCTGATGCTCCCCTTGGCGATGCATTTGAAACACAGACCATCAGCTTGAAAAGCAAACGGGCCCCCAACCTGCTTAAAATGAATTGCTTATGGATGTTACCAAATACCTCTTTAAGGAAGAAAACACCCCAAAACCCCAGGAACAATAGAAAGATCATCTCCATTAATAATATGAAAGATTACCGTGTAAACTACAGTTTTAGGTATCAGCACTCTATTCTTTTTTCTTCTTTACAAAGGCTGCTCTGTGTGAAAGTTTGACATTTAAAAGGTGTTATAGAAAACACGGTATCTTATTCATATGGTAGAGAATGTGCTTAAATATGGCTCTTGTTTAGCATGGAAGTACTGTTAAAATGATATTTTAAAATTAAATTTAATTAATTAGTTTAAAAGCTCAAATACATATGTCAGAAAATACTCCGGAATAACATCTTTTGTGCAGAAAAAAACTTGGATGAAATTTGCATGACAAGAATTTGAAAACTCCTTGTCATGATTTGGCTAAACTCGGTTCTGAATTAATTCAAGACAAATCAGTGAATAGCTTGGATCTTGCATCCTTATTTTTTTTTTCACTTTTTAACAGGTACGAATGGCTAGACCCGAGCATCAAAAAAACTGAGTGGTCACGAGAAGAAGAGGAGAAACTGTTGCACCTGGCCAAGCTTATGCCAACCCAGTGGAGAACCATTGCTCCAATTATTGGGAGAACTGCTGCACAGTGTTTGGAGCACTATGAATTTCTGCTGTGAGTTACTGTTTTGCTAGAGATGCATACCAGGGAAACCTGCAGTTTGTTTTATAGATGTGTCATTCCCTTCTTCCATGGTGCTGAAGTGCGGTGGTTTCAAGTTGACCAAGTCTTTTTATAAGCAAATCCATAAGGACTGTTTCTTTCCAGTTGATGTGTCTAGTTTGAAAGAAGTATCTTCTGGAACATAGAGAGCAGGCTTAAGTAGATATAGGTGTATATTTTTTTGCTTCTGTTTGTTCAGGGTCAAGATTCGTGCTTTTCATAAGCTTCCATTTCATGTCTATTTGGGTACTTTTTGAGTGGCTGTTCAGCATGAGGGAGCATGTGAGAGAGGAGAAAAAATACAGACATCAAACACACATTGTTGAAATGGACAACTGTGCAGCCATCATCTCTGCTACAGAGGGTTTCTTTAGGCCACGAGAAGCTGCCTTGTGAGCTTTCTTAATTCTGGTCTGATTGGTTGAGTGTAAAAGCATAATGGGAAACACTCGACTGGTTTGAATTCTTGTCCTTACTGTTAAAGATTACCTGAAGAGAGTTCTCTACTCTCAGCTTTGTCAATACTGTATTTTATATAATGTCTTGTTGTAATGTAATACTGTGTTGGCTGCTTTCTTTTGTCCGGTTTAAGACTATTTTACTGTTCCACGTTCATGAATCTTTTCTGAGTAACTGTATAACAAGTTTAATGTATGGGACATAATACAATGCGACTTTTTTTTTTTTAATCAGTCTTTGGTGGCATTTAAGGGATGGTTATTATGAGCCTGGGGGAAAACGAAAAGCCAGTTGTGACATACGTATTTATTTGTTTTGAATTAATACATTCAGTGTTCTTTTAGGGACAAGGCTGCTCAGAGAGACAATGAGGAAGAAACTGCTGATGATCCTCGGAAACTTAAACCCGGAGAAATTGATCCAAATCCAGAAACCAAACCAGCCAGGCCAGATCCTATTGACATGGATGAAGGTGAGATAGGAGTTTGTTTATTCCTTTTTCACAGAAGTTGGATCTCTTTGTTTTTTCTTCTTACACAACCTCTGTACCCTGTTTTCTTTTGTTGTTGTCTTTCTTGTCCCATTGATTATTTTTCCTTTCAAGTTTTGTCTTATTTCTGTGTCTGGCTGGGGAGTTACACTTTTCCAGCTTTCTCTTTTCCTGGTGTGTTTTCTGCCTTTTAATCTGCCTTCACCATCTCTTAGCATGACTGACTGTTCTTTGCTTTGACAACCATTCTGCTTGTCTGCATTCTTACTTCTTTATCTTCATCTTCTCCTATCACCTCATACCTCACAGATGAATCTGTGCTGAAGCACAGGAAGACCACGTGATAATTTTTTTGTCCCCTTCATGTAGCAATGTTATGAACTAAGAAATCAACATTGCTAGAATTTCGTGAGTGGACCAAGGGTGTTTTTTGACTAGTCACAGTATCACATGCATAGAACTCTTGGATCTGGATGTAAATTAAATTAACAAGTTCTTTAATATAGTACTCTCAGGTGAAGATGTAAGTGAAATTTCAATTTTATTAGTGTGGTCAGTTTTCCTCTTTCTGTAGATATTTTGATTTGTTGTAGATCTTAGTTGAATTATTTTCCATGTTAGACATTTTTTTTCTTGCATGTGAAAACATTAACCCATTCAGCTTTTAAACATTGCTTTCTGATCTTAATGTCACTTTTTCCCTCACTCTCATTTTGAAGTACAAATTCATAGCTGTGTTTATCTGTACTATTGTAGATGAACTAGAAATGCTGTCTGAAGCTAGAGCTCGTCTGGCTAATACACAGGGAAAGAAGGCCAAAAGAAAAGCAAGAGAGAAGCAGCTGGAAGAAGCCAGGTAAACCTCTCCTTAGTTTTGTATACTGGGGCTGCTTTTGTTCACTCTGGAGCATTTACAATGCATAAAGTCAAGCACAGCCTTAAGTCATTGCAGAATCAGACTTTTTGATGGTCATTTGTTGCAAGAGCTTCATTCTTGTTTAAATACGTGCAGTTCTATCTCAGCAGCAACTGATGAAAGTAGTACCAGTTTTCAGGACACAGGAGCCCTCCTATAAGTATACACTTTAAATCATGTAGTGTTACCGTTCCTTTAGACGGCTTGCTGCTCTCCAGAAAAGACGAGAACTTCGGGCTGCTGGGATTGAGATTCAGAAGAAAAGAAAAAAGAAGAGAGGTGTGGATTACAACGCAGAAATTCCATTTGAAAAGAAGCCTGCCCCTGGTTTTTATGACACGTCAGAGGAAAACTACCAGTCCCTGGATGCAGATTTCCGGAAGCTACGTCAGCAAGACCTGGATGGAGAATTAAGATCGTAAGTGTGTGTTACACTAAGGAAGAAACAATATATTTGAAAGAAAAAAAAAAAAAAAGCAAATAAACACATATATATGTGTTAAGTCCTGTAAATGCCTGAAATATAATGTAAATAGGAGTTTTATTTTCTGCAGGGTGGGTACCAGAGCAGGTTGGTTCTGCCTTTCCAGTCTCCTGTATTTTTTATCTTTATAAAAGTTCTAGTTGACTTTTATTCCATGAAAGTAAAGTTTCTCATGCACATTCTTAGTCCTTAAATGGAAATCTTAGGGGTTTTGAGGTTCATTTTCTTTTAGCAGTAATTTTGCTTGTGTATTTGCAGTCCTTTCTCCAAGTAATAACATTATTAAGATTGCTTAACAGGAGAAGATTTTATTTGTTGTAGCATTTTGATGGAATTGTTCTTAAGTAGAATTTCCTTAAATGCTTAATTCCACACTCCCCCCCAAAAAAATCAAATCCCAACCCATACAGTTGAGAAATTAAATGCTTGTCTTCATTTTGAGCAGAGTGGTACCTACTTAATTGTACAACTGCACTTCCCACTACTTCTGCCAGCTGATTTTTACTGAAAGAGTAGGTCTAGTACTAAATACAATTTGGTTTATTAGCTTATGAACTCATTGATTCTTTCTGTATGACTTTTAGTTCAGAGGGTCTGGCAGGAGCTTCAAACTGAACTTTAGGATTTCACTGGCTGACTCTGTTGCTGTTTGAAGAAAATACCATTTTTATTAAATACTGAAGAGAATTTGGTTCCCATATTCCACAGAAAATGTTCATCTTCCCTTAGCAGCTGCTGGTCGAAAAAGGGATTGTTCACATCCTCTGATTCTTGCTATCTAAATTCTTGAACTGGTATTTTCTTTCTCCGGTGACCCTGTCGGTAGTAGATGAAGTGACCACCTGTTGCTTAACTCTGTAATGTAGAAGCATTACCCTGCCTTCTTGTAGGTTCTGCTGCAAGATCTGCAGACCGTATCTCATTGCTTAACTTCTGCACCACAAGGTGGTTCACTCTTCCTGCAACTTGTTTTATTTCAGCTTATCCAACTTTAAATTAGGCTACAGGCCTTTTTGCTATTTGATTTTTTGTTTTACTTTGTCGCTGTTCTGTGTGTTCTAAAATGATTCTCTTACCCATAATGACAGTGAAAGGGAGGGAAGAGAGCGCAAAAAAGACAAACAACATATGAAACGAAAAAAAGAGTCAGACTTGCCTTCAGCTATTCTGCAGACCAGTGGAGTGTCAGAATTTACCAAAAAAAGAAGCAAACTAGTGCTTCCTGCTCCTCAGGTAAGCTGTTCATTGGTCAATAAATGACATATGAAGCCAATTCCAATCAATGATTTCGGTTTTATCAAGTGAATCTCATGGTTGTGTTTTACCTTACTATGCCTTGGAATTTCCTCTTTTAAAGATATCGGACACAGAACTTGAAGAAGTTGTAAAAGTAGGCCAGGCGAGTGAGATTGCACGCCAGACTGCTGAGGAATCTGGAATTACAAACTCAGCTTCCAGCACTCTTCTGTCCGAATATAATGTGACCAACAACAGCATAGCACTAAGGACTCCCAAAACTCCAGCAGCACAAGACAGGATCCTGCAGGTAGAGTATAAGTGTACAGAACAGGCTTTGGGTCTTAGTGCAGTGCAGTGGTCAACTGAAGAGAAGCTGTAAGTAACATAAATACGTTCCTTAGGTGATGTGTGGTCCTGGGGTTTGAACTGACCCCAGGACATACTGAAAGGCATAGAAGCAGATCTACTTCTATCCGATCAGTTGTCACCATGATTGAGAACACTACATTTTTTTAATTTTTGTATTGCATATTGCATGCAACTTTCAGCATTAACCATTCTCGTGGTGTCTTACATAACTTCGCCTTGTCTTGGGTGCCTCTCAGCATCGAAGACGTATACGGTGTTCATGTCCTTAAAACAATGTCTTTTATGTTGTTTCCTACTTTGTTTTGCTGTTCATCTTTTTAGTTAACGAGTAAGTAATGGCAACAATGCAAGAATACTTTCCTAGCACTTTATTGGCTTAAAACCACTTAAGACAAACATTGGCAAAAATCTGCCTTTGCAACCTCTGAATTATATTTGTGTTCCACAAATATACACAGTTATATTTGTGTTATGATTTATATTTGTGATTGTGTGAGTGTCTGGGTTCTTTCAAAAACAGGTAGTGTTGGGTAAAGTTTTGTTGAATGTGGGGAAATAGCCAAATAAAATCAGTGCAATTAGCATGTAAACCAAACAAAACCCCACTCTAATCCTAACAAACAAAACTATATTGATAACGAGCTGTATGTCAACAGTTTCATAATAGGAGAAAAGGGAAAGTTCCTGACTACAGATCGTGACCCAAGTCTGTGCAGTGTTTGCAGGAATGGTCACGTTCGCCTTCAAATGTATGTCACAGTATTGTGCATATACACAGTTCTGTAGCTGGATTAGTCTGCTGCGAAGGTGAACTGCTGTGTGCAGTAGTTTCGTTAGCTCAGCTCATTTTCAGAGTGCCTTAATTCTTCATTGTAAAAAGGAAAAACAACATGAAAAATAAGGGGTATTCATGAAAGCCCCAGTTGAGTCATGGGCTAAAAATCTGAATTGCAACCATCTCTTTTGGGACACTGAAGTGCAATTTGGATAAACTTAACTGATGTTGCATTTCAGAGCGCAAGCGTGTTGTTCCCTCTGAAAATCAGGATCCTTAGGATGAGTTGAGTATTCAGTCACTAATAAATCTTGCAGCCTATAGCAAACTGAAGGAAGTTGAAACAGTAAGTAATCCACTCATTTTTACAACTCCAGAATACAGTCTATTGTACTGGAAGATTAAAATCCCTTTCAGTGGAACAGCAGGGTTTACAAATACCAGTGTAGGGGTCTTAACTGTTAAAACATTTTCCACAAACTGATTGCTATTTACATAACTCTTCAGCTGTTCTTAGTGCTACAGAATCTGATAAACTTGTGTAGTAGGGTGTGAGTGTGAAAGTCTTAATGATATACTGTATGTGTTGTTTGTTACACAGGAAGCCCAGAATTTGATGGCTCTCACAAATGTGGACACCCCCCTGAAAGGAGGTCTTAACACTCCCTTGCATGAAAGTGACTTTTCAGGGGTGACGCCACAGAAGCAGGTCGTTCAGACTCCAAATACTGTGCTTTCCACACCTTTCAGGTAAAACGGACTCTCTGAGCATGTATCTAGTGGAGATGGGTGGAGGGAGTGGATTGCGAGGTGTGAAATGGTTGTGATCAGTGCTTCAAAATAAATTTTAACTTGCTTTTATTTCAAGCCTGTGACGTACAACTTCCTTCTTCTCTTATATCATTCACAAGCTCAGCCACATCATCTTCCTCTGTATTTGTACAGTGTATAGCTCACTGGAGTTTTGGTTCAGAATGAGGCCTTCTGTGGTCTGGAGCAATACAAATCGTACTGAAGTAATATAGGAGTATAAATAGAAAGATGGAGTGTCATTCTGTGTGTGGATCGTGGCCTTTCCAAAGTATTAACCTCTGAGTCGAAGGTGTAGGAGATCTGTTAGCCAAACCCACACTGAATTTTTGAGAAGCTGGAGTAAATATTTTATAAGCCATATATATCCAAAATAAGATATTTCTTATATTGCCAATCTAAATAGTATGGAATTGCTGGTTTAACTCTTACAGTGGGTACTGAATAAATATATATCCCACAAATGCCAAATACCATACGGTTAAAAAAGATTACACCTGGTACATTTTGTCTCAGTTTTTTTCAACTTGGGTTCTAATTTTACTTGAGTCATGATAGCAGGAAAAGTGGAGAATGAAATAAAAAGAACCTTTATGGCAGCTTTTCAAAAGCAGCTTTATTTTGTTGTTTAAAAGCTTTGTGCAAAACTCCTGCTCTTTTGATTGCACCTATGTAAGTAAATCCTTTTCTGCAGCTCTGTTTGCATCAGTGTGGTGCAGAATGAATATAGAGTTTGGCCCGGAGTAATCTGCCTGTACATTTAGGTTATTTTATATTAAAAAATGTAAAGACATTCTAATTGTCTTCTTTGGTTGGTTTAATTTTTGATGATGGTGCTTTTTTAGCTTCTGAAGTTCAGATTTGCACATGTAAATCTGGTACCTATGTATCAACTTGGCTTGCTTGCAAAAATGCTTTATCACTCTGAAAATGCCAGACTTTGAGCAGAGGAAAAAAAAAATCCAGTAAGTGGTTAAAAATAAACAAAGGGAAGCCATAACTTTTTGAGGAGGCAGAGGAGTGAAGCAGAGCCATCATCTTATTATTTAGGCCAAAACAGCAAATACTTACTTTAAGTACACCTTTTTTTACCTATGATGTTACGAAATTTGTAACGTTTTGATGCAAGGTTTTTATTAACATTCTTGTCTTGCATTAGGTTGTTTGTTTTATCTTGTTTTCATGTCCGAGTTCATAGAATCAAAATATTTTGGATTGGAAGGGACCTTGAAAGGTCATCTAGTCCAACCCCCCTTCACTGAGCAGGGACATCTTCATTTAGAACAGATTGCTCAGAGCCCCATCCAACCTGGCCTGGAATGTTTCCACGGACGGGGCATTGATCAACTCTCTGGGCAACCTGGGCCAGGGTCTCACCACCCTCAGTGTAAAAAATCTCTTAAAAGATACTAAGTTAATTGTAATAGGGTTAAACACTGCATGGAACTGAGACAACAAAAAAAAAACCAACCTACTTACTTGGAAATTGTGTCTTTTGGAAAGACAGCTTAGGACTTTTTTTCTGTTAGTATGATCAACAAAGTAAATATAGCCTGTGAAACATTCATTTGAAAACAGAAAAATTCATTTTACTCTGGGGTTTGTTTTTTTTATTTTGCAGGTGTCATCCTGCAAATATTATTACTTGCATTTGTTATCCTAAATGAGAGTTCATAAAACTGTGTGAAAAACCTTAAGCAAGAGGAAAGTCTCATTTCCCTCTCAAAGACAGACCCATAAATGAGACACTGTTGTATCTCTTAGAAGAGGACCAGTAGCATGTGTCAGGCCATAGATAACAATTGTTTGTCCACCATTATGGCATCTTACTGGCACCATGGAATTGCATTAACTAGTGGTGGAAACATTGTATTAAGTAATCTTGTCCAGTGTCTCTCTGCCAGGGTTATTCTCTACAGTGCACACTTGTCATTACTGCCTGAAAGTATTTACGTAAGCGTATTTCTTCCCAATCTAGATAAAAAAGCAACCGAAACCCACAAAATCTAATGCACTAATCCATCTTCCCTGACCTGAGGTGCTTAGAAGTAATTACTGTAATATAATTACTCCTTCAATAATCAGTAAAAGCAAAGAGACATCTTCAGAGCAGTTCATTCAATGTAAGATAAGACAGATGTTAAGCCAGATGAATTCAGAGTGAATGACTTACCACAGGTGGTAGGGAAATCAAAGCTTGCAGTTAAATCCTGATCAGTGTATTCCAGAATAGTTCCTGGTGACTGGATAATCTTTTCTCTCGGTAGCGGTGGGAGTTTTGTGTAGTCCCTGAAACTTCTCTAAACATAATGGTGTCTCTAGATTTCAGCTTGACAGATCTTTGGTTATACCTTGACAGGTTTAAACACTTTCTTTTTTTGTATCCTTTTCATTGTGTATTAATAGTTCCGCTGCCTCACAAGAAAAAAATGTAGATTGAATATATCAATGGTATTCATGTAACCTTTTGCAGCATTCAGACTTTTGTAAGTAGAGCTCTTCTGGAAAAAAATAAATGACCGTATCTGCACTTCTTTTAGGACACCTTCTCATGGACCAGAAGGTTTAACTCCTCGTGGAGGGCTAACTCCTAAACCTGTGGTTGGTACGACTCCTGGTAGAACTCCACTGCGTGATAAATTGAACATAAACCCGGAAGAGGGGATGGTAGATTACAGTGACCCATCTTATGCAAAACAAATGGTAAGAACATTTTAAGTAAGAAGTGGAAATTGGTGCTCTACAAATTATCAGGATTTTTGATTCTCATCTCCTGAACAGAATTTTATTTTATAATAAAAGCAAGTGTTATTTCTACCACTAGTCTACGGGTCTGTACTCATCACCTGATAAAATGTAATCTTGCCGCTCAGAATGACTTCCAATGTGCTCATTGAAAGCACTCTAAAGCTATTTGTCAAAGAAGACATAGTTAAGTTTCACTCCTACTTGTGTCTTTGAAGCTGAGTGGGAAACGTATCTCAAGCAAAGATTAATTTTTCTTGCAATCCTACACAGTCCTCAAATCCCTCATCATCTTGGTTTCCCGATTTACCTACAGGATCTTTTCATCAGTCTGTGGTGTTGACAACATTGAACTAAAGGGAGTTTAATTTTTGCCATTAGGAGCACTTGGTTTTGAGATGTCCAGTAACCCGAGTCCCATTCAGATACTTTCATCGCCTTTAGCAACAGATGTTTCCATTCTTGGAGATCCAGCCAGATGTACCCTACCAATTAGACATGGTATAAAAGGGCATATACCTAATAGGTAGCACCTTGGGAACTCCTTTTATGTGGCTGATTCTGCAGCCTTGACTGTGGCTTTGGATATCTCCCACCAGACCTATTGACGTTTTTCTTACAGGGCTAGCTAAGGATATCTACCTCAAGTTTTTGGCATGTTCTTCTTGAAAAAATAACTCTTCAAGTTTAGAATTTAAGATTTCCTCTTAGCTTGATGGACGGGGTTTATTTGAAGTCCTTATATGTACTTTGGTTCCGCCTTGGCCTTTTTATGGTAAAAAGGCTTTTTGCTGGTAGCAGGAAAACCAGGGCTTCAATTTCCCGATGGATTCACTGGTTTCCAGGTCAGGTGCGGTTTATCTCATTTTCATCCTGTGCCAAAATCACAAAGATGTGTGAGTAACTGCAAGGAGAGAAGTTCCAGTTAGGCCTGCAAATACCTCTGTGTCCATTGTTAGTCTTGGACACATTTTCACATACTTTCAATTTCTTTAAAGCTATTTATGTGAGTCTCTGCTGACCGAAACACTGTTGGAGTATGTCCATAGGAGGACAACAAAAATTATCTGAGGGCTGGAACCCCCTCTGTTGTGAAGACAGGCTGAGAGAGTTGGGGTTTTTCAGCCTGGAGAAGAGAAGCCTCCAGAGAGACCTTATTGCAGCCTTTCAGTACTTAAAGGGGTTCTATAAGAAAAATGGGAACAATATTTTTAGCAGGACCTGTTGTGACAGGACAGGGGGTGACAATTTTAAACTGAAAGAGGGGAAATTCAGACTAGAGAGAAGGAATGTATTTTTTACACCGAGGGTGGTGAGACACTGTCTGAGGTTGCCCAGAGAAGTGGTCGATGTCCTATTCCTGGAAACATTCCAGGTCAGGTTGGACAGGGCTCTCAGCAACCTGCTCTAGTTACAGATGTCCCTGCTGACTGCAGGGGGTTGGACTAGATGACCTTTCAAGGTCCCTACCCACGCATTCTGTGATTCTCCTGGGAGGTGAAGGTGCCATGCTATTGTTTTACTTAAGTGTATTTCAGCCAGTTTGCAGATTTCAACTATCTTTTAAGAAATCTGTCCATTGGTTTTTAGTATTGGACAGTTTCCCTGCTTACTCATGCCTGAACTCTGGGGTGTTGGTCTGTAGGTCAGCTTGGATTATTAACATGCCTCTTTTGTCAGACTTCAGAGATTTTTGTTTCTCTTGGCTTTGTAGCAGACTAAGACGGGCAGATGATATTAGTCGTGTATCGTTCATGCCTGTTAATGTAGATGAGTGGAATTTGATTGTGTTGCACCTTAGTGCATTATTTGGGAAGCGTTACAGGCTGAAAGAGTTGGGCTTGTTCGGGCTGGAGAACAGAAGGCTCCGGGGATACCTTATTGCGGCCTGGTGGTATCTGAAAGGGGCCTACAGGAAGGCTCAGGAAAGATGTTTTACAAGGACCTGTAGTGATAGGAAAAGGGGCAATGGTTTGAAACTGGAAGAGGGTAGATTTAGATTGGAAATAAGGAAACTCTTCAATCTGAAGGTGGTGAAACAATGTAATAGGTTGCCCAGAGAGTTTGTGGATGCTCCATCACTGGTTGTGTTTAAATCCATTTTGGATGGGGCCTTGAGCAGCCTGGTCTAGTGGAAGGTGTCCCTGCTATATCAGGGGGGTTGGAACTACATGATCTGCGAGGTCCCTTACAGTCTGGCCCCAAACCAGTCTATGTCTTTGTGATTATATCTTACTGTTATTTCAACAGGAGAGGGAGTCTCGTGAACACCTGCGCCTTGGACTTATGGCCCTTCCTGCTCCAAAGAATGACTTTGAGATTGTTTTACCTGAAAATGCAGAAAAAGAACTTGAAGAAAATGAAGTAGATGAAACCTTTGTCGAAGATAGTGCTGATATAGATGCTCGCAAGCAGGTAGGTGTGTGAGATGCAGATAGTACCTTTTGTTTAAAATAAAGTATGTTCCTTGCATAAAATCAGCTTTCTCTCTGAATCCTTTTCTTGATTTGTTAATGTTACACATCACATAATTTTCTATGATGAAGTCTTTAACAGTGTGTCTGTCCTACCTCGATCTTTTGTCCGCCCAAAAGATAAAAATACAAACAAAAGCATTTCAGAGAGGCACGTGCTTGGTTTTAAGCACGTGATTCTCTCAAGGTTAGAAGTTACTGTTGGCGAAGCATAAGCCAGGTATGCACAAGTTCAGGCAAGCTGGTAGCACACAGATAGAAATCTGCCATGCTGTGAATTGGTCCCGTTTGTATGACTGGTACCACAGGATGACCCAGACAGCCAAGCTCTTAATTGGACCACAGTTTTTTTGTTTTGTTTTGTTTCCAGATCAAGGAAGCCTGGATAAAGTGCTACCTTAAATTCTGCGGGTTAAATAGAGAGACTTTAATTTTTTTCTGTTGATAAGCTCAGTTTCTTTTCCATTTATCGCTTATCCTAATTTTTGCGATGCAAATCTCAAAAACCTGGGGGTTTGACTTTAGAGGGAATTTTGCCAATGACTGTGACAAGTGAACAAAATATTTTAAAAAATCCTATACTCTGATATCTTCTAATATGACAGGCTAGAATTTCCTAGAATTTGCTTCCTAGCATGTCCTGTTTGGGGAAGATCACATTATATACATATATATGTGTGTCTTGTGCATATACACCCTAATAAAATGTCTGAATAAATACAGAAAATTTGGGTGTAGAATAGAGAAGAAAATTTGAGTTGTAATATCATACAAGAGAATAGCACCCTGCCCTTCAAATGGTGGTGTGACATGGCTGGGATTAGAATGCGAAAGACCTTGCTCTTCATTCCTGAAGTTTTAGACAATGCTGCCTTTTCATGTTATTTGTTGCCTGAAAGTGCAATGTAAGGAGAAATCTCATGGTTTTACCCTTTCACAAGCATTGTTTTAGTAAAGTAGTCACTTTATATCACTGAAGAGGACAAATAAAGTCTTGGCTGCAAATGTAAAAGTCTTTCTTTTCCTGGTGGATTTCATGTCTGGAGAGGTAGAGCAGTTGTCAAACTTGAAGTGGAGAAATTGTAAAGAATGAGGTCTGCTGGGATTGAGGTTGAAGGAGAATTTCATGGCTGGAAATGACTTCTTAGGGTATCTCTCCTCTTAGTTTGCTGTGCTCTTCATGTTTACTTAGAGGCAGTAAATGATGATTATTATTTGGCTCTGTCTTCATAAGTTAAAGTCTTTATACTTTAAGGAATCTTTGCTGCAGTAATCAATTAGTTTTTATATCACTTAGAGTTCTGATTGTGTTACAATAGCTGGAGTAACAGTGAGCTTGTTTGTCTAGGCTCTCCGAGAAGCAGAGCGTGCAAAGGAGCTGAAGAGAATGCACAAAGCTGTTCAGAAGAATCTACCACGGCCCTCAGAAGTAAGTGGAAACGAAGTTCACTTTTAAGGAAAAACCACAGAAATAAAGATTTTAACCATTATAGGAGGAAACACAGTTTAAGTACATCACGAGAGGATGAAATCTTTATTTGAGGATGTTGATTTCAGTGTTACAGGAAACTTTTCACAGCTAAATTGTCATGAGGTATTTCATATGCACAAATGAAAGCCTAATTGCATGTTCAGATAGCTCTTTGTGTGTCACACCACAAGGGATTTCATCACCTGCTTGCTCTACATGGTTTAACTGATATATAAAATTTATATTATTTAATGATTTTTGGTGCATATGTTTGTTTATGAACTTTTTTTTTTAATTCCTGGTCAGGTTAATGAAACAATACTGAGACCCTTAAATGTGGAGCCACCTCTGACAGACTTGCAGAAAAGTGAAGAGCTGATAAAGAAAGAGATGATTACTATGCTGCATTTTGATCTTCTGCACCACCCATTTGGAGAACAGCCTAGTGGTAAGAAGGGGAAAGGCCCAGGATTTGGGAGCAACAATGCAGAACATATGGCTTACTTGGAACAAAATCCTTATGAGAAGTTCTCCAAAGAAGATCTCAAGAAGGTGAGAATTGTATGGCCTAATTCCCAGTGTCTCCTTATGTCATGGTCCTGTACTCTTGCAGAAAAAGGTGGATTCAAGCCTGCACAGAAATGAGCTGGGAGATCTCCAGAGGGTTGTGTGAAAAGCTGTATAAGGATAATTTAAGGGCACATTCTCTTTTCTGTGGGCTAATGTTAATCGAGGTGCTCCGCTGCCTGAGGAGAATGCTGTATTTGTCCAAAGAAATTGTCTTTTAGATATAATTTTGAATGTCTTGTGATTGCTTTTAAGGGTAGGAGCTATAATACCCTAACGGTTACCAAATTCCACTTTGCTGTTCCCTGAAATTGATGTTAAATCACTGAGACTTTTAACTCTGGTTGTGACCCCCACCTTCTCATTCCTGTGTAATTTGTTAATCCAGAATTACTAAACATTTTTTTCATAGCAGCGCAGACTAAATACAGCAGTGGTAGCCAGTTTAGAATTAGGAGCAACAAATCAAGTTGTTTAATTATGTTTGTCAAGCTTGCTCCAACAGATCTGCGCTGGTGCCGAGCCTGCTGGGCTGTGGCAACTGATCTTAAAGCATACCTGGTTAAAAAGTGCTGAATAGGCAAAATGGGCTTTTGCTGGCTGAAACAAGCGGGCTGCCTGGGCACTCTGTCCTGTTTTGCATTGTAGTCCCAAACTAAACGTCAGTCCTGTACCAAGGGTTCTGGTTCGGGTTGTTCATTTATTTAAGCAGTTACAGATGTTGCCTTTTGCTGCCAAGTGAAGACAGAGGGTTCAGACACACAGGGTTCTTTCAAAGAGTTTCACCTGTGAAATTGTGCCTGTGACCTTTGACCAAATGCTTACAGGAATAAAAATGAGGGAAAAGGACAAAATCACGTGCCACCAAGTCATCTATTTTATGCAGACTCCTGCTATCTGAGACTTGTGTTCTGACAATAGCTGTGGTATCTCTACACCTAAATCCCTTATTACTTTAAAGTGACTCTAAAAATATACAAGCAGATTTTAAATCTGTCTCCTTGACTATATCTGACCAATGAATCGAGAGTCTAAAATGAGAAACGCTGAACAGTATGTACTTCCAATTTGCTGTTAAATGAAAAATTACACATGAAGATTTCTGAACAGGAAAAGTTAAAGATGGAAAATACAGTTAGATCATGAATTTCACTGCCCTGCCGGTGTCAGATTGTTCCCTTAGGATCACTCTCTGAGTGCTTTCTCTGGTTGTTTTGAAGTGCAGTGAGCACTGGGTTTTCTGTCGCTTCCCCTAGAAACTATTACAGAGGCCAGTAGATTTTGTCTGGAATTTTTCTTCGGAGTCCCTGGAAATTTTGTCTCTAAACTGATGAGCAGAAGTTTTTTTTCATCCTTGACCTGCTTGCTCTCTAACATTCAGTGTAATATTCCCTCTTTGCCTGAAACCAAATTCAAACCAAGAAATTTTCCTATCTCTGTGCTCTCATCTGGGGCTTATTTATTTTGCTTTATTTTTTCATTTGTTTTTAGAACATGTTCCCTTCATAAAATGCTCCTTTCTTTTCCTGATGTGTAGAGCCCTTTTGGGAAGGATTATCAGTGGTGCTAAGCACAGTGTGCTGAGCTCTTAAAGCTGGGGAACTGTTAACAGTGCACAACTAAACAGCCTTAGGTAGTTCCTCATAGTGTACTAGTAGAGACTAATTGGAAGTGAACCTTTGTAAGGTGTAGCTTTGTCAGGTGTGGTTAGAGTGCTTCTATTTTATGTCTTTAATTTTCATTTTCCTGATATCCCTGGAATCATCAAATCTGGTGATATCTAAATTACTTCCTGGGCAATATGGTATTATAAAACATATGTCTGCTTGCAGTGAAAGATCTGCTGTATGGAAATTTCTGGTGCATATGTAACCCCTGTTAAAAGTGAGAGCGTGCACTTCACAACCAGTGAAGTCCAGATCAGCAAAGATATTCTAGGGTTTTATTTACAAATAAAACTGGAAGGACTTGGGTGCCTGTGTAGTTTTGTGGGCCAGGTTCTTGGTCAGAAATATGAAGAGCTGTGAGAACGAATCTTTCCAGTTCACTGTAAGTTACTTTGTAAACTAAACTGGAAACAGCAGAATGCTCCTCTCACCAGCAGCTCTCCAGCAACAGAATGCGTGTTTGTTAGAGTAGTATTTCCTGCAGCAGAGCTTAAGCAGCTCACCCCTTAATATTTAGAGTCGACTTTCCAGGTTGTGTGGAGAAGGGCAAGCAAAAGGAAATGAAAAGTGATTTTTGTTTCATAGAACAGCTGCTTCTGTCTGTACAGTTCTCCCTCCCCTCAAGGTCATTGCTTTTATCTCTCTTCTTCTGCAGCAAGATGAAGTATCTAGCTGTGCCACAGCTTTCATTAGCTACAGCAGAGTGATGTCAGGTTTGGCCAAATTATATAAAATGAGGGATAGTTGTGCTCTGAGTAGCCTTCTAGCCTGGGTTTCATTTATAATCCACAGCATCTGTGTTAGATTTCATAGTTAGCTTAACCTGATGGCGAGCTTTTAGCATGAAAAGAGAAACTGCCCCCGTGAATTGCACACTGAAGGATGGAATAGAAGAGGAATTTTCTTGTATCCTGTGTATTGTAACTGTAATTTATTTCTCATCATTCCCAACAGGCGCAGGATCTACTGGCACAAGAGATGGAGGTGGTAAAGCAAGGAATGGGGCATGGAGAACTCTCAAGTGAAGCTTATAACCAGGTGTGGGAAGAATGTTACAGCCAAGTGTTATACCTGCCTGGACAGAGCCGCTACACAAGAGCTAACTTGGCCAGCAAAAAAGACAGGATAGAGTCACTTGAAAAGAGGCTTGAGGTCAGTGTCACTTTTTTCTGCTTTTTGCACCTGCCTTTTTTTTTTGTTTAAGTTCCCCTTCCATCTATTTTGTTTCTTTTTTCCTTCACAAGAGTTACAGGTTACTTTATAAATCATTCAGGCCTTTTGGTGGGATTCCTTTGAAAAAGTTGATAAGGAATTCTCTTAGGGAGTTCATAGATGCTCTTGAGGTGTTGAAATCACCTTCTCCCCTCCTCCTTCTTTCCTTTAAATATCCTAGGGAAATTCCCACACAACGTTTCTCTTCACACTATTAGCTGTAACACTGCTCATCACACCCACTTTATTCTCAACTGGACAGGAGGTCAGGTTCTGCTCTCTCTTAATTCCATGTGGATTTTTTGTTTTTTTCTTAATCTCCACTGTTAGCAGATCAGATCTTCCTAGTTTTGCACTTTGTCCTTGATAGTGGCCAATATGAGATACTTCACAGGAAGATGCTTAAAACGTCTGTCCCAAAACTCCTCTCAAATTCTCTTTCCAACTTAAGATTTGTTTTCTGATTGACTGTTACCTACACAAAGGTCCAGAGAGTCCTGAATTCTTGCCAGACTGGTGTCCTCTGCCCAATCCATTGATTCCCTCCAAAAAAGAGAACAACAGATGTTTGTGATCCCGTTCCGCTTCATCAGGAAATAGTCGGCTTCTTTATTGAGTGTGTTTTAAACTCAGATTTAGAGTTTGCTGTTGTGTATTTGCATAACTAGTATTTTTTTGCAAGTACCAAATGCCAGAGCTCATATAACAGCCTCTCACCAAGGTGTCTGCTGGCAGTTTGAGTACTATGGCAGGGTGCTGATACTAAGGGACCAAAAACTGAAGCTGCAGCTTTTCCTGCTGAATTTGTAGAGTACAACACTGCTCAGTGTCAATGTGCTTGCATTGCTTTAGTCAAAATGCAGCAGTCACAGGCCTTAACTCAACGAGGTGTTAAGATTTGGTAGGGTGTTATGGGATTGAGGGAGTTGTGTGTGGAGAGGAAATTGAGGTATGGTGCACTAAGTAGAAGGTGGCAGTTCAGACCCTTTGTGTTGTCCTCTCACTAGAGTTTCACCCAAATACTTCACACAAAACACAAAATTACTGAGCTTCTGTGATAAAAAGTAAGCTGGTTTTAGATGCTTTCTTCCCAGAGAACATGTTAGTTTAGACTTGCAGTAAGCCATTAACTGTTTTCCAAAGGAAGCGCTGGGGAGACCTTATTGTGGCCTTTCAGTAAAGGGGGCCTGTAGGAAAGATGGGGACAATCCTTTTAGCAGGGCCTGTTGTGACAGGGCTGGTGACAGGTGATGGTTTTAAACTAAGAGAGGGGAGATTTAGAATAGAGAGGAGGAAGAAGTTTTTTACAATGAAGATGGTAAAACAGTGACCCAGGTTGCCCAGAGAGGTGGTAGAAGCCCCATTCTTGGAAACATTCTAGGTGATGTTGGACAGGACTCTGAGTAGCCTGTTGTAGTTGAAGATGTTCCTACCTAGTGCAGGGATGTTGGACTAGATGACCTTTTAAGAGTCCCTTCCAACCCAAACCAATCTATGAAGATTACTGGACTGGAGCATCTCTTTTAGGAGGAAAGGCTGAGAGCCCTTGGGCAGTTAAGCTGGAGAAGACTGAGAGGGGATCTAATCAGTGCTTATCCATGTCTGAAGGGTGGGTGTCAAGGGGATAAGGCCAGGTTTTTCTGTGGAGTCCAGTGACCTGACATGGGGCATTTGGTACAAACTGGAACCAAGGAAGTTTTGTCTGAACACGAGGAGACACGTCTTTCCTTTAAGTGTGCCAGAGCCCTGGAACAGGCTGCCCAGAGAGGTTGTGGAGTCTCCTCTGGAGAGATTCAAAACTCACCTGGGTGTGATCCTGGGCAGCCTGCCCTGGGTGACCCTGCTTTATCAGAGGGGTTGGGCTAGATGATCTCCAGAGGTCCCTTCCAACTGCTACAGTTCTGTGATTCTGTGTGATGGTATGATTTTGGCCTGAAATTCTCTAAGTCATGCAGACATCAGATTATTTTTTTTCCATGGTGAAAGGAAACTTGAAAAAAAAAAGTTCTTCTGTATTTAACATCAACATAGCTACTGTTGCTAGAAGTAAATCTCCTCAAACAGCTACTAACACAGAAATAACATGAGAGAGATGCCAGAAAGGCTGATTTTTCACTTGATTCATACAGCATGAATGTGTGTTTTGTAAAATCTGTCAGTCAAGAATGTCGCCCAGGTATAGACTCCACAGTCAGTTAGTCAACCAGTCGGACCAGTTCACCTGCAGGTCGCCCAGTAGCCGAGGGGTTCAGTGCTGCACTCACCCAGCAGAGAGCACCATTGCCCTGCCCAAAGCCGCTCTGTGTTCACAAAAACCATCTGAGCACAGCAGCAGCCGGTTTGCATGGCAGCAGGAGCTGTGCTGGCATCGTGCCAGCAGTGCGAGGGCTGTACCTTATTTGTGTACAAATGTTTTTGAAATTTAAATATCTTAGCCCCAAAACTACATTAGAAGTGCATTATTAAAGCTGCAAAGTCAGTCCAAGTTAGGGAATGCACAGACAGCCTTATTCTGGCAGCCTTAATTTGCTTATGCATATGCATTATGAGACAGTCTTTAATTTCATGATTACAGCCTGGTTTTTCCACAGACTCATTTACTGCACAGGGTGGATGGTACTTGCTTAATGAGTAGCTATTGAATATTTTGTTTTCTTTTTATTGTTCAGTGTGTGGCCCTGTGCCTTTGTGCTGCGCGGCGCTATTTCTGCGCTCTGACTTGGTTACTTCTGTGTGGGCTTTCTCGTGCCGTTGATTTCTGTTCATCTCCTCCCAATATTTGAATGAGTAGTTGATGGTGGTACGCTTACTAAGGATACTGAAGCAAAGAAAGTAAGGTCACGTCATGCATTTGTCAAAATCCTCTTGTTCTGTAAGTGCTACTTGCTCTGTAGTCACAAGACAGTCACCCAGGAAGCAAAACACAGATCAGAGTTCTTGCCAAGAAAGAAAATTGGGGTTCATTTGATACCAGCACCTCATGAGACTCCCTGGAAGACAGCTATCAAAATCCAGCTAGCTGTTGCCGTGTTCAAGAGACTTCATGTCTCGCTGATGTAGCTACATGTCTGCAGATGAGCTGGGAGCTTGAAGTGCTGCTACACAAGGCTAATTGCTCGGTGCACTTAGAGTAAAATGAGAGAGCAAGCTTGGGTACGTGTTCAAAATACCACCCCCCACAGTTCAGTCAGGCCCGGCAGAGCTTGCTGTACCCCATGGGTGCAGGGAAGGGACTGCACTGCCTGTCACAGCTCGTTCTCTGTTGAGTGCAGGTGGACTCTTTGCAAAGTTAAATTTGAGCTGAAAATCTCTCCCAAGAGTGCAAAATGCAGTTGACTGCAGCTCAGTTGCCTGACCTATTTAAAAGGCCTTCCCTAAAAACAAGATGTACCGTTTTCTAAGTACAGGTCACCAGCTGAACCATTTTTTAAATAATAAATAAAAAGCATATCAATTTAATGAACAAATGAATATATAATGAAAAAAACAACAGCAGTTATCTTTTTTTTTCTAACCTGTTCTCAGTGATGGCAAAACCCACCTTCATTTTAATGTTTTTCTGAGGAAAATTGTCTGAAAGCAGTGTCAGTTGAAATAGATATTTTAATGGGAAGTATCAGACAACCTTAATGAAAAGCAGGGATACTAGCTCAGCTTTCAGTACCCCAAGATACTTTGGCTTCCTTTGAGAGAAGATGAGAAACTGTAAAACAGAATTGGCCCACAACAGAAACTGGTGTTGGTCAACTTTTGGGGCTGCTTCTTCCCCCTCATATCGCACTAAGATCGTTAGGAAAAAAACCCTGAGAGTTTAGAGATATTTACTGGAGACAGCTGCTCATCGGATAGTCACTGTCTAATACTTCCATATGGGACTGCTAACACCCTGCAGATCCTGTGCAAAAAACTAAAAGGCAGCTATTTTCTAGTGCTGTCTTCGTCACTCGGAGATTGCTGGGTGGATTGATGGCGTGGACAAACAGTCGGCATTCTCTAATTGGCCTGTTTTCAGTGCCTGAGTGATTTAGTGGTGGCAGCCTTGTATCTGTTGACATGACATTTATCTTTCTGAAATAGATGGTGATATCACAAACAGATTTGTGCTGTTATTGATGAACTTGAGGAGGCGAAGTGGAGCAGTTGTGGAGAGCTTCTGTTTGGCTGGATATCCTGTCCAGGCATCATCAGCAGTAATGTACAACTCGACAATAGTTTTAATATTGGAATGTATTAGTAATACTTTTCACTTCTTTATTTTGAGGGGTTTGGACTCTTTGAATGTGTTACTTAACATGGCTTAAGAGTGTTATGAAATGAGTATGTGAACTTTTTTGCATTACAGATGGGGCATTTCAGGTCCATGCAAGTGAATTTGTGTGACCTCGCTGTGTGTCTGTGGTACAGCTTAGATTCGCTTGGATCCTGCTGGAATGTTCTGATCTTTCTCTCTAGTTTGCATGCTTCTAAAGCTTGTGGTTTCTTTTGCGTTTTCAGGCGTGCTGTTACTGAGACAGCACCTGGAGAAAATGAGTACTTATAAGACTAGGATAGAGAAATTACTCATAAAACTAAAAAAATGGTGGAACCCCTTAGTAGTCGGCTTTTATGGTCACATATATTCATTTGTACTACTGTGTTGCTTTTGCAGTATGTGCTTTTCTTTAATAAGGTCTGTTAGGAATGTAGTTGGCACCAGAGGATCACATCTGAGGGTTGTCATTGGTCTTCATTGTCAAGCTGTTCAGAGTCTGACAGAGCTGACTGTTTACGCAAGATCACTGTTGCACTATCTGATCTCTGCTGCTTAATGTACATGTATTTGGTGTAGCAGTTTAGGAGGGTATATACTTCTTGTGGGTAACACAGGAGTATGGCAGATCCCTTAGGAGCTGCCTTTACCAGCGTGTGAAAACACTTGTACTGTTTACCAGCATGGTTACCATGCAGTTTGTGTTATAGCTGGGATGCTTTAACATTTTATCTTGTGGCAGAAAGGGTCAGAGCTCCCCATCTTTCTCCAGCTGCCCTCTGCTATTACCTCTGAGTTTGCAGGAGTGATCTTGTAATTCCGTGGTAATCTGAATCAGTTCATTGAACTGGCAGAAAATTAATTATTTTTAGATTAAGCAGTAGACCCCCTTCCACAATAGCCAGATACTAGATCAGCTTAGCTGTAACACATCCCATCTTTGCTTGTAGCATTTTGGAACTGTTGTGAGATCCACAATAAACTTAGCCTATAGAGGAAAGCAATAAATAGTAAGTTTTTGTTTTGCCACGGTTAACGTCTGTCTACAGTAAGAAAAAAATGTGCCAGGGAAGATAAACAGATTTAGCCAGAAACTTTTGTTTTTTCTTTCTAACACAGGTGAGTATTCGTTGCCTAGTTTTGAGCAAGTCCTGTGAGTTCAGATTTGATACACCTTATTTCAGCCTCCTAACTAAAACAAAGCTGCAGTTGCTTTAGGATCCCTTTGTTTTTGGTAGAGACAAGGCACCTTCTGAGAGCAACTTGGACCGTTTTAAGAGTTGAATTTCCCTCTCACGTTTCCCAGTTTTCTCTTTTTATTACAAAGGCACCTAAAGCACCTCAGATCAGTGAAACAGAACTAGGTCTCAATATCTCCGTCAGTTCCTCCATCCCTGGAAAACGAGTAATGTTTACCTTACGGGGCTGTATAGTTTTGTTAACAAAGCACTTGTAGACCTGCGACTGAAAATCACTAACTAAAACTGCTGAAGTGTACTTGTACTACGTGGAAAGTAGGTGTCTTTTTCATTTAGAGGTTGTTGAGTCAAGCTGGAGCTTTGCATCTTGGTGTGCTAGAAGTCTGAAAAAACCCACCAATGTTCATTCTTCTTTAGGTGAATTAACTTACTGCATCCTTGCTTTTCCCTACGAACTATATTTGCAGTTAACAGCTACCTCCCTCTCCCCAGCTCGAAGCCTTCATCACCATGAGCAGGAAGGAGAAAAGCAGATCTAGTTATCTTCAAATGTTACTAGTTAACTCTTAAAGCAGTGACATTTCCCAGACTGCCAGTTGAACAGCTTTGGGAAATGTAGCTGTACTTTTGCTGGTAACATTACTTACAGAGGAACGTGCTACTAGTTGATTTTATACCAGTTCTCTTACTGCTGTGGAAGGAAGCAAATGAACACGCATAAGAAGGTTCTTTATATTCTTGTTTCTGTAATCTTGCCTGTGACTCTCAAATTTGTCTTCAAATTGGACCATTGTGCTAGTCTTTCTTCTAAGGTCATATCTTTCTGGAGGGAGGATAAATCTTTTTGTATTTAAAAAATTGAGGGTTTTTTTTCTGCATCTTCTCAGTCCAGGATGGGCCAAAACTCTGGAAATGAGCAATGAAAAAGTTCTTTAAAAATAAGCTTAGACTGCATAGTAGGTACTTTTTTTTTTTTTTGGCCAGTTATTAATAGTATAGTGGGAGGGTTTTTTGCCTCCGTGTCTAAAACCATTGATTTCCTCTGTGGTGGTTGGTGAAATCAGGTTTCCCATTTGAAAATGTAGTTCATAATGGAAATTTACATGCCTAGAAATAAAGCTTAATGCTGACAAAGCTCTTCATTACAAAAGGCCTTTGCACACCATCACTGTTGAAAATCATATTCAGACAGAGAAAATATAAACTGAATGGGCCTATTCCTGGAAGCCACCTAATCTGCAGAGGTGTTGCTCTTTAAAGCCTGTCCAAATGTGGAGCTATGTCAGAACCCGTGAACGTTGGGCCACTGTGAGTTGCTGCTCACAAAGTAACTTGCTTCATTTATACTTGTGTGGTAATAGCTGCTGGAGTACACCAGTAGTGACTGCTGCAGGCTCATTATGGGGCCTCTGCATCTGTACTGAGAAGGAACCAGGCTGTTTAACTTCCTTGTTCCAAGAGCTTCCACAAGATTGTTAGCCTCTTCTCTGGAAGAGACCAGTTCAAGAACTCTGGGTTTGCAGTGATATATTTTGAAGGTAATTACACTGTGCTCGCTGCTGTATTATCTCATCAGACACAGCGGTAACCCGTGTTCGCTTGCAGTTAATCAAAGCTGTTAGCCTGAGGTAGTTGTTGCTGTCTGATCTTACTGTGAATCACTTATTTTTTTTTCATAGGGAGAGGTAGGGAGATTTCAGAAATGCTTAGGAATAATAGATTATTTGTTTTTCCTAAACTGTGCTCTTCTAGACATGTTTCTACTGTAATTGTGATATATGGGTTTCACTGATAATACTGCTAGTCCTAAAGGAATTGCCCAATAAAAATATTTGAAGTGGGCTTTAATGTCATCATTGTAGATCAGCAATGACTGCTAATTTATCCAGTAACTTTATGGATTATTCTAGATCTAGATGGTTGGATGCTCTGAATTTCTGGGGGAACGCTTGCTCTTGATGTACCCTATACTGTCCTTACTCAGCAGTCCTACCTACTCATGTTATGACATGTGAAGGCAAGTCATCATAATTTCTGAAATATATTTCACTTTGAGATTGCTCTTGGATTATTAGTTTTGACTGTGAATAGAGAGAATACCCTTCTGCAGATATCAGTAAGTCATAATGATATATGATCTACATAACAAAGTACAATATAGGAGTTTATTTTGAGGCTTCCCTTTTGAACTGGGGAAAGGTAGCTTTATATTCCCATGTAAGCTTTGATCATTTGGTCTGGTTTCAGTTGTGAAGTTGTAGTTGCTGAAGTCCTTACTTTGAGGATCACTGATGACTGAATATTTCCATGAAAAACTGTGTGGTCCCAGTCAATTCAAATTAAGTCCTACTTTGTCATAGAATCATAGAATGGTAGGGGTTGGGAGGCACGTCTGGTGATCATCGAGTCCAGCCCCTCTGCCAGAGCAGGATCACCCAGGGCAGGCCACACAGGAACAGATCCAGGCAGGTCTTGAAAGACTCTAGAGGAGGAGACTCCACAACCTCTCTGGGCAGCCTGTTCCAGGGCTCCATCATCCTCACAGGAAAGAAGTTTCTCCTCATGTTGAGGTGGAACTTCCTGTGTTCCAGTTTGTGACCGTTGCCCCTCATCCTATCACAGGGCACAACTGAAAAGAGCCTGGCCCCTTCTACTTGACACCCA
Source organism: Ceryle rudis (assembly GCA_033439905.1). Lineage (NCBI taxonomy): Eukaryota > Metazoa > Chordata > Aves > Coraciiformes > Cerylidae > Ceryle > Ceryle rudis. The sequence goes on along the minus strand of JAAGNO010021484.1, from coordinate 213,416 downwards.
CCCTTCAGAGATTTGTAAACATTCATAAGATCCCCTCCCAGGCTTCTCTTCTGCAGGCTAAACAGCCCCAGGGCTCGTAAGAGAGATGTTCCAGTCCCTTCATCATCTTTGTAGCTGTCCATTGGATTCTCTCTAGTATTTCTTGGTCCCTGTGGGGAGACCAGAACTGAACAAAATCCTCTAGTTGTGGTCTCACTAGTCCGGAGTAGGGGGGAGAACCTCCCTTAACCTGCTGGACACACTTTTCTTTAAGGGTGCATTGCTGTCCCACGGATAACGTTTTGTCCATCAGGACACCAAGGTCCCTCTCCATGGGGCTGCTTTCCAGAAGGTCTAACCCTAACCTGTACCAGTACATGGTGGTGTTCTTCCCCAGGTGTAGAACTCTACACTTATCCTTAATGAAGTTGAACTTCGTTAGGTTCCCCTTTGCCCAGCTCTCCAGTCTGTCCAGATCTCGCTGGATGGCAGCACAGCCTTACAGTCTATCAGCCACTCGTCCCAGTTTCATATTGTCAGCAAACTTACTGAGGGTACACTCTGTACCTTCATCCAGGTCACTGATGAAGATGTTGAGTAAGATTGGACCCAGAACAGACACCTGGGGAACACCACTATTTACAGGTCACCAGCTGGACCCTGCACCACTGATCACAACCCTCTGAGCTCTATTGTTCAGACAGTTCTCAGCATGTTATCTGTTGGTGTTTTCAGTCATGGAGGAGCTGGTGAGCTGCTCCTGGGCAGATGCCCACAATAAACAAAATGCCAGTCCTAATATTACCATCCTCCCAGAAAGTATCTCTTATAAATAAAGGCAGTGCACAGAGGAAAAAAATGTCCTTGAGCTCTGTTAAATGGAGCCACCAAAATGAGTTCCTAATTGGAAACTTATGAAAAGAGCAACTGGGGGGATCCTCTTGGTCAGGCAGAGATAGGGAGGTTTGAAACGGCACATACGAAACCTTCCCTCGCTGGCAAGGAAAATGGTTGCACAAGTTCTCTGTAAACATCTTTATCTGCAGTCATTAGCCAGCAATCCTAAACACTGGATGAGTTCTCCCCATCGTTTCACAATGGGGTTTTTTTCTGGTTTCTAGGAACTGTTTTCGAGGAGGACTGCCATTCAGCATACGAGAAAAATGTGTGAACATGGTACAGAGACAGTTCTTTTTCCTCTTGAACATTGTCCTGCTACAGGAATATAAAATATCACGTTACTAGGTACCCTACTTTTCTCTAACACTTTCCACCCAATACCTAGAAGGACATTACAAACAGGAGTGATTTTACTGTGATTTCAAAGAGCCCTGCCCAGAGGGACGTGCAGTTTCTGTGCTGAACATAAGGAAAGGATGACTGAAGGGGTAGGGTGACGAGAGTAAGGCACATCTTTCTTAATGGCCACTAAAATGCTTGTAAACCAACAATTCTGTCTCTTGTCTAGTAGTTTGAATTAATCTCTTCCAGACAAATAGACTAAGGAAAGAAAACAGAGAGGACAAGAAAGTACCAAAAAAAAGAAGGAAAAAAGATGCCATTTTAAATGACTGGCCCCAACTCAGCATATAATTGTTTTGTATGGCAAGGAGCAAGTTAAGCAAATTCCTCATCCACTGCTACCTTCTACAGCTCCACAAAAGCCAAAGGCTGTAGATTTTGCAGCTCTTTAAAGTACCAGGGGAAATCCCTGCCAGCGCTGCTGCAAATCCCTGAGCAGTGCAGGAATTGCTGCTCAACATGCGGCGACCGATCAGCAGTGGGACAGAAGCACGGGTTGGATTTTCAGTCCCGACTTTGAGATCTAGCTGCCAAACGGCATTGCAAAGAAAGACCTCTGGAGATTTCTTGTACTTTTTTTGGCTTATTCTCGTGGTGTGTTCATCTTAACAGAAATCAGCTGTTCGCCTTCTCACTTGTACAGTATTTGCAGAAGCAACTTTTGCATCTGGCCTGGCTATTATTAAAAGATGAGAACATCCTGCTCTGCTAGGAGAACACCACTACTGGCAACACAAGGACAACGATCCTTTGCATCCAGGTTTCCCAAGATCTGTCTGGATTATTTGGAATTTTTTTCCCTTCTGCCACAGCCTTTCCTTCCCATTTCCTGACACTGGCTAACTCATCTTGCACACCCCGGACCAAGGATAAAAACTGTGCTTTCCTGAGCTATCTCACAGCATTTGGATGCAGCAGCACCATTTTCAGCTACTAAGGACTTCTTTTCCAACGGAAATGAAAAAGTAAACAAGCCAGGGGGTGAGGGGTTGCCTTGGTGTTTAGGCTCTGACTTATTTTCAGTAGTGCTCTAAAGTTACAGTCTGGAGCAATACAATCGAAGGGCTGGAAAGGAGTGGTCACTAAGACGGGACTCCTGTAGATGCGCAAGAAAGTTTTAAACCCTTGCTGTGCCTTCTGTGCCCAAACCCAGTGGCAGGGCAAAAGCCAACTCAAATCCAAAGGCTGGGGAAGAATGTCACCAGATGTACTTTGGGAAGGTGTGGGCAGGCATCAGGACGAAATGTGGGAATGAGATGCTCTGCTGAAGCCCTGGCTCAATCTCCATGCTTGGAAGATAGCAGGACCTGCTGGGCTCATCCATGTTGAGTGAATCTGGTGGCAGTGGTGCTGCATTAAGCCTCCCTTGGGCTAGGAGACCCAGAGAGACCCCTTCTAATCAGCGTTTCAGTGACCCTTTATTGTTAACATCCATATTTACGGGTTGAAAACTGCTAGGAGTCCAAAAATGTGGGGCTATTAATAGAGGGACTTCAGCTGATCTCCACTGGCATAATCACCACCTGAATTTGGCCTTGTGGTGAACATTAATTGGTGGCAAGTTGCTGCGGCGTATCAACTTCAACATGGATTGTTTGCTTTTCTCTAAGTGTTGGGACATCCCGCAAGCTCCAGCTGCTCATCCCAAGTGAGCTGCCGGGAGGGAGCGGCTGCCTCCCCGGATTGCAGCGATCTCTGCTTTCCTTCCTGCCCCACCGCAAATCCCGAGTAAATCTGTTGAGACAGCACAACTTGGCCTTAACTCCACATTGTTTTTTGACCAGATCAGCAGTCTGGAAACTGGGTCAATTTTTCTAAACATGTGGTTTAGAAATGTGCTGTTTCGAAGGACACTATCCAATGGTGTGAGACCAAACATTGGATTTGTAGTAAAAAGAGCTGAACAACAACAACAACAACAACAACAACAACAGTTCAAAGCTCTCTATAAACAGTGAGTCCATGGGACACCCTGACAAAGTAGGGAAATAGTAAATTCCCTGTTCTATATTTAGGGAAACTGAGGCATAAAAAGAGGAGTCCAAAGCTGCCTGGAGAATCACAGAGGATGCTGAAACTTCCCAGCCACAGATCAGAGGCTAAATTGTCTCATCTTTACAAGATCCTAAAAATACAATAATAGGGATTTTATTCTCTCACCCAAATCGCAGTAGGGAAATTCAAGAGCACTGGAATTCCCAATGAGGGAAACTCAAGTCCAGTTGTTATTTAGGTAAAACACAGTCAACACTAGAAATGTAGTTGCATCTACTGTAAGTAATATGAGTAATTAATCTGCATGAAAGTAGGCCAGAGAATTTCAATTTCAAATTAGATCACAGATCCCAAGTTACTTTGTTTGCACTGTATCAGATCACCAGATGCTTTTGGAAGTTTAAGCTTTGTTATCATATCTTGCAGCCATATCTGTTACTGGGGCCAACAGCTTTCTATTGCCAGAGGGGTAAATGCCAACATCCCTCCCTCCAAGGCCATGTAAGTATCACAAAGAGACCCCACGGGAACAGCTCCACGCATCCTAGACTGATATTGCACCAGTAATCTACAGATTATAATTATGGAAAGCCAAAGACAGTTCTGAGTGCTAAATATTTGGGCTTTTTAGCTTTAATCTTGTGCTAAAACTTTTCCTCAAGATGTTGAGTAGAAAGGCTCAACCTGCTCCCAGTATTTTATCTGCTGCAGTCATCTCCATCACCTGTCCAAAGATTATGGGTTTCTAGTGGATTTGCTTATAATTTTAACCCGTCCAACAAGTATTTCTGGTGAACAATGCTGTTGGGATGCTCTCTGCAAGCGTTCAGCCAAGTGGTGAGTGCCTGAGCTGTAAAGCTGGTCCCACACACAGCACCATGACCTCTTCCAGCCACATACAGGATCTAGTGTGACACCCCCACCCCCAAGTGCTGTAGAGCACTACTGTGACTTACATAGAGCACTGGCTGTCCCTGAGCTCAGGGGAGGACTTTCACCCCAAAATACTGATTCATTTCCTCCTGACCACGCAGAAGGTAACTAGACGGTACATGTCAATCCTTGGATATATAACTGAGGTTATTTCCTCCTTTTCCCCAGTAAACAGCTTGATGAATTTTTTTATTTGGTGCCAGCACAGGGCTTGGTGCTAAACCATAAAGTCAGATCCTGCTCCTTCTCTCCCCCACCTCTCCCCAAGAGCTTGTTTTAGGTACAAAAAAGGCTGATTTAGGCCTGTGGCTGCCAACACGTGGCTGCTCTGAGCCCCTCCAGTGTTGCTCCCAGCCACAGGAAATTAAAAAGTTAAAACCGAGGCCAACAGGGAGAGGCAGCGTTGAGATGCTGCCTGCTGTATGCACACTGCGTGGGACTGGCAAAAGCCTGACTCCAGTGATCCAGAGTTGATGTTCAACCCTGACAACCCAAAAGCAAGAAGCTACATAATGACACAAAAAGATGGGGAAGACAAGCCACCACCCCTTACAAGCGTCTTTAAATCTTATCTCCTAAAAGAACATTGAGTTTCAGCTCCCCCAACCACTCCACATGTCTCAGTATTGGGCAGTCCTCCATGCTGACCATTTCACCTTGAATGTGGTCGATTTCAAGAGGCAAGAGAATGAGAGTCACCTTCTCAAGCTGCAAAAGGGTAAACGAATCCAAAAAATCAAAAGCAACACCCCCAGCATGTGGTATAATGAGAATTTCTGTACTGTATGAGAGTTATAGTTTGACTCTCAAACCCTTGTGCTGTCCATGTCTGCCATAGGTACCCCCAGAGAAACATGCCAGAAATCAACAAAAGACGGAGGGATCACAGTAACACCTCAATAACCTGCTTATGTAAGGATTTTATCCTGTCAAATCTCCTTATTCAGATTGGTTTTAGCTGAATATGTGTTATCTGTACGGTCACACAAGCAGTTTCTAGTTTAGACAACAACCTGTAGCAGATAGATCCTAACCTGACTCACAGGGCCACGTGATCATTTGGATGGCACCATGGGAGGTCTTCAGGCCAACCTTCTACTCAATCAGCCTCAGCTCCCGGGTCAGACCAGGTTCCTCTGTACTTTACCCAGTTATGTCCTGTAAACCTCTAAGAACAGAGGTGGCACAACCTCCCTAGGCCCCAGTTCTACCACTTGACTATACAAAATGGTGAAAATCTGTTTATGAGCATCTGGATTAAGTGACCATGAAAGCAAGAATATAATGAACACCCCTCTGTGCTCTGAGTAGCTAAAATGGATCAATCTGGGTACCGGAGGGCAACAGGAAGTCTTATCACTGATGTTCATAGCCTAAGTCCCCCCAGAATGATTTATATAGCAATTACACCACAGAGCATTGACTGGTTTGCTTGGTTCCTCACTCTTGAATAAAGCTTCCCTAAAATCAGGACTCAGATTATGGGCTGGAACGAAAGGACCCTTGAAAACCCCAGACATTATCTCAATTTTCAACCACCACGCAAGAAATGTGTAGGTCCATGGTAAAGCCAACAGAGCCCACAAAATCAGCATTAGTGACTTTTAAACTTCAGGTTTCTTGAAATGATCAGAACATGATGCCTCTCTGTGTTAGTATTTCTCTTTTGCAGACTCAAGAAATAGCTAAAAAGGATAAGAACTTACTATGAAACCAGGCTCAAACTTGCAAACAACTCCCTCTCCTCTCCTCTCCTCTCCTCTCCTCTCCTCCCCCCCCTCTCCCTCCCCCCCCCTCTCCCTCCTCTCCCCCTCCTCCCCCCCCTCCTTCCCCTCCTCCTC
>JAAGNO010021484.1:177516-207266 GCA_033439905.1 Ceryle rudis | reverse complement strand
GGATTTTTTTATATATATACACATTTTATTTATCTTGTTTTTTTTCTAATTAAAAGTTTATTCATTCCATGCTCTGAAAGTCCTGGTATAACAACCTGAGCCTTCTCACCTCTGGAGAGTCTGGATGTTTGATCCCAGCATACTGCCAGTACTGGGGAAAAGAAAAGAAATGGTCTTCTTTCATACCCTGTTTTAGCATCAGGGTTTTGAAAAAGTGTTTTTTTTCATGGCATGCCCGTTTCAGATGCTGCTGTGACTGATGTTTACCAGAGAGAAAAAGCAGTTCAAACTGTCTTTGTCATGGACATGGTGTTCAAGTCATTCCGATACTTTGGGCTAAATTGCATCTACTTGTGTTTGCTTTCTAAATGTTTTGTGCCCTAGCCTACAGAAGGGAGATGAGGTGAACTGAGGCATCATTTGAAGTGAAGGAAAAGCCTTTTCACTGACTTCCGTGCATTTTGGATTAAGCTTTCTTCAATAAGGAAACTGAACAACTAATAACAAAGCTTATAAGGAACTTATAACACATTATAGCTACCAGAGTTCCTCTGCTTCCCTCTCTCAAGGTCTTTATTCGACATGGGTAACATTTCTTCAGGGCTTTCCAGTGACCTTTTTGTCTTCATTGTGAATTAAGTCTGTTGCCTCCTTGGTAAAATTCTTCAGAGTTTATCTAGTTTGGTACTAAATCACGAGAGCCTTTCCACAGCCCTTGCCTTGATTCTGAGACACATGTTTCTTGTTTTGCTTTCAGGAGGTGGAGATGGGGCAAAAAATCTGATTAACATTTTAAATAAGGAATAGAATTTCTTCTTCTGTGTCTTATGAAGAAATTAGCAAGTGTGAACAGTAGGAATGTGTCTCTCTGAGTTTGGGGGGTAAACTGCTTATTCATAGAGTCTAGGAAATGTTGGGTGTTAAGGTTTCACTTTTGGTCTTTGTGTCTTTCTGGACCTCAGAAGAAAGTGTTCCAGGTTTTTATTCTTAAAAACTTAAAATGAAAAGTCATTTGAACTAGAAAATTGCACTTTTCAGTCCTTTGATAATATGTTTTCTGAAACCTATCTGTTTGGGATTTTTGTTGTAGTTTGTTTTTCACTTTAGCAGAATCTAGTCGAAACTGGTACATTCCCAAGCAGTTTTTTGTTTTGACAAATAGTGCATTCAAACAGAAGGAATTGTTCCACTGGAGTGCTTGACATCAAGTGCAAACCTAGGTCATATCTTGACCTGCAACTTCAAGATAGCAGCTGCTTGTAGTATAGCTGTTTCTAAGTAGAAATAAATGGGTGTTGCTGGTGGGAAGGCAATGGTTTTGGCTACAGACTCTGTTTCAAATAGCTGGTTACACACAAAAAAGGGAAGTTTAAAAGCAATCTCATTAAGCAAGATGTTTGTCCTTTCAAGCTCTAATAGTACAATAAACAAAGATTTGGATTCCTTCCTCGAAGCAGAAGGTAGAAGAAACATCTTAGGTTAATGCAGGCAGTTCTCTCTGACAGTGCAGATGTCTTCTGCGTCTTCCCCGTCTCTCTTGGGAATTTGCTCCATTGATTTAATAGCCCTAATTTAAATAAGGGGTAATTTATCATGGTTTGAAATGGTTTTACTTGGTGCAAATCCAGTCACCAGCGTAAGCTATGAATCAGGGTAAGTCTCAACTGCGTGCAGGGATTTCTAATGCAGTAACTACTCACTTGGATAATGTCGTGGGGAATGTGCAGGTACTGATTTCGGCTCTCCTTTTGCCTCTTCAGTTTGACAGTGAGAATTACCCCTTTTCATGCAGGGCAGATTCTGCCTACTGTCCCTCCATCTGTGTAACTCCATGATCTATGCCAGTGCTACCCTGACAGGGGTGCCAGCGCTTTGTAAAGCGATGCTGAAATGGGACAATGACCCAGATCTTAGAATTCTTAATTGTGTTATATTCCACGTATCGCTGAACAAAAATCCCATGGGGAGTCAGTTTAAAATACCAGTTTTATTTTTAAATTGAAAATTGGTTTACATTTTGCTAGGGGTGATGGAAATGGTAAAATGAGGAGGAAGGTGAGAAAATACTGCAGGCCGACCTGTCTTTTTCAGGGTCAAAATTAAAATTTTTATTCTTCTTATTTACTCTTTTTTAAGTAAACCCAAGGGGAGCAAATGAGAGAGTCTTAATTTTGTTTTTATTTCTCACTAAATAAGAGAAGAGCTCCTTAATGGAGAAAATGAATAATTTAATATTTCACGATGCCTCTAGCGAACACGGTAGCTGATGAAGAAAGGTGTGGGTGTAATTTCTAACAATAAAGAGACTGAACTCCCATACCCCCTTCAAAAACAAACCACAGCCCAAGTTAAAACTATTTTGCACTCCTTGCAAAACTAGACAGTGCCTCTGTGAGTGGGACCTTGGCAGAGGTGAGCAGTGTAAGCCTTTGCAAGCGGCTGTTGCTGCTGCCAGTGCAGGACCTGCCCTTGCTGTGTATCTGCTAAGGCGAGAAAGGGAGAAGCACTTGTCCTGGTGAACTTCCCTCCCTTGGCATTGTCGAGGTTTGATTCATATGGGTGTGAAAGGAAGTAAGATCTATTCAGTTTTCTTGATTGCCTCCTTGCATCTCGGTTGAAAGCCTGAGAATAGGTGGAGCAGTGACTTTCCCTTTCCACTGTGGTGGCCAGCGTTTAAAAACAGGGGAGTTGTTCTTCCTTGGCTCCTGGTGACTGCACTGCCCGGGTTACAAGGGGCAACCTGCCCCTGTGTACACTGAACCAATTATTTCAAACCCTTTCACTTTCCTTCCTCTGCTCTTTTGTCTCGCCTAGAAACAGCACCCCTGGTTATCGTTTCACACTGGGCAGCCTTTTTGGACACTTGGCAAGGGTTCAGCTGGTGCCTTTTGTGGCAGTAAGCCTTCAAAATTTTTGCTTTTTTCCCATGGATATTTTTACTTCAGGTGAAAGCTGCTGTTCCCTGCAAGAGCTCGTTTGTGTTCTTGTGCTCTGTAATGAGCATTTTAACTGCAGATGTAACTTACAGGGTATAGAAAATGAGAAAACTTACTTCAAGTCCCAGCAGTCTGATAAATCTCAAATCAACACCTTTTCAGGACATGAGTGTCCTTGCCTCTTCTTTTCTTCATAGGATTTTATTGTAACCATAACCCATTATTAAGTAAATAAAGCCTAAAAACTTGTCCTATAGAATTTCTTGCTGCACTGAATAATTTTATAGCCTAGAATAAGAAATATCTGCTTTCTGACATGCTTATGGTCTTTCTCTTTTGGTCGTTTGCCATCTGCTGGGTTGCTGGTTTGCTTCCTTCTCAGATCTCCAGCCCTGTCCAGCCCAGAGGTGTGTGCGGTCGTGCAGGAGGGGAGATGTTCACAGCGGCCTCCCTGGGTGGGGCTGGAGAAGTTGTGTGAAGGTGAATATTTAGACTCTGATGCCAAGTAGGAGATAAACACCTAATCCCTTAACCATGCCTACAGCTGTCCTTCTCGATTATGCGTAAATAAGATTAAAAGTTTACTGAGGAAAGGATTTGCTGGGTTTGGGGGAGACCTGATACGTGTCTTTTATTTTTCACTTGAGTTTGCATGTACAGCTTTGATGTGGCATTGAATTCAGGCAGCAGCAGATTGTCCTTTCCTTTCCCTTCCTCATGCCTAAAGATACCAAATTTGTGAGAGGCTTCATCTCAGCACCTCTGAGGTGGACCTCCATGAGGGTGCCACCAGGAGCTGCTCTTTCAAAGCCTGGGGTAGTCAGGGGCAGAGGTGACGGGCTGTATGTTTTCGTCACCCAGAGCTGTGTGCAGGGAGCAGGGAGCTGAGCTACAAAGAGGACATGTAGGAAGAAGAAGAGTGGGCCTGGGAGAAACCTGTGGGGAAGGCTGGCATGGTAAGCTCAGGTTTTCAGTAGGAGAAAGGGAAGCTTTCAACACTGACTCTTTTGCAATAAAACTCTTACCTCTGCTCCAACTGTCATTAAAAAGGCCAGTTTCTAATACATGGGAAATTCTGGGCTCACTAGAACTGCCCTTGAAAAACCATTTGGTAAAGGCAAGAGCAAGCACAGAAAGACCCCAGACAGCCAAAGGATTCACTCAAGTGGCACTTACAGCATTGAGACTCGCTGATTTAATTTAGTTGTAATGAAAGAAGATTTAAAGTAGTTGCCAGTGCTCACCCAGCTAGACAAAAGCAGATGACTCTTTTTGTTTTCCAAACAATTCAGATTTGAAGCTGCCCTGTGGGCAATATTGAAATGATGTGTCTTGTGGGTTTTATATAGCTCTGTTGATTGGCTTCATTCTTTGCTGTAGCTGCTGAACTTCACTCTTTTTTCCTTGTTCAACAGAGTCGTTCTTTGTTTTCCAAGAGTGTTTCAGCTGACATAGGATGAACAGGTGAAGAGTTCTCAGGAAGCTCTCTGTGTCTTACAGTCACATTAGTGTAATATTGTTTATCCATGCAAATACTTCCATACTAAAAATAGTTCACACCCTGAATTCAGAAACCGAATGAGGACAGTACTTCTAACCAGACAGACTTACCAGACTAAGACTATGCTTTGTAAAGACTTGTTGGTGTTTCCCATTTTGATATTAAATCCTTTGATTTCTTCAGCTATAAATCTTTTAAGCATCTTTGAACACTTAAATCTTGACATCAATTGGATTATTTTTTGTATGACACTGGTTTAGGTCAAATAGATGATCCAAACATCCGCTTCAAAATGCGATTTTAATTCCAATTGATATGAGATCTTAAGCAATTTCATATTTTATGATATGCAAATGGATTGATTCTTTTATCTATCTATGAAAGTAAATGTATTTACAGCATGATACTGAATGTATATTGAATTTTTTTGTATTTCTTCTTACGAGTGCCATGTTGCACAACCCAGAAGGACAGCCAGGGCCAGTGTCCGCTTCACTGAGGGCAAAAGTTCATCTTGTACAGTAAAGGACGGTGGTGAGATACTGCATGTGAGGGTGGAGAACCCTTCGCTTTGAAGCTTTCAGTTCTACACTGTCTCACAGTGCTTCAAATGGTCAGGTCTTGCACTATTATTAGCCTAGATTTATTTTCAGTAAAAGAGAAAGACATTTTCTGTGCTGGTACCATATTACAAATGGATCAAATAAAGGGAATTACTTCAGCTTTTGAGTCCAACACACGTGGTTCCTGAAAGTGTCTGTGAAGTTTCTTTTGAAACCCTCCTTACCCTGTATGCAGGTTTGCTTCTAATTTTTAAATAGGTACTTGATTTTCTTACATAGACTGTTAATTGGAGATTAGAGCATTTAGCCTTTTAGGCTGCTAGTTTAATTATGGTAATGTGTAAAATACATCAGCAAGGCCTGTTTGTCTACACCAACTAAATTTGTTAATTCAGTCCAGTTCCCAGGGGGCTGATGCAGGTCTAAGGCAAATTCCAACAGCAATGGCATTAACTGTCTCAGCCCAAAACCCCTGAAGTGAATGAAAAATGGAAATCAGACTTGCTTTCAAGTCCGTGAGAGCCAAGTGACCCCTACCATTAAGACTGGGAGACAGGAGCGAGGAGCCGTTCATTTGATCTGTGTTCTTGTGCAAGAACAGCAAACTGTAGTCTCCAAGGCTGGCAAGCTGTCACCCGTAGTTACATTAAACCAACGAGAAGTAAAACTGAGAAGCCTAAAGTAAGTACAGAATCCTAGGCATGATAAGAAAGACTTGGGCTGAACTACTGGGCCATGTGGCTCAAACTGGAGAGGTCAAGAACTATTTATGTTTTGGAGAAGGAAGTCAAGATACAGAGGAACATGGTGGTGAAAGCAAGAAGAGAAGGTGAACTGGAGAGCCAGCTCAGGAGAGCAGGCTTGCACAACAGGATGCTTGCTCTTTTTTTTTAAGTCTGTGTTTCTAATGCTTTTTCTGTGTGTTTGTTTCTCATTTCAGATTGCCTGTTTGGTGCCTGTTGACCAGTTTCAGTTATACAAGAGGCTGAAGTTTGAACGAGGTGCGAACCCTTTGATTTCTATTACCTTCCTTTTTAACGTGGCAGTGACGGCAGCGGTATTTACATACTGCAAAGACAAAGCCTGTTGGGTGAGTTAAGGAAGAGACAGAGAAGGTGTCTTTGTTTTGAACTAGTTTAAGAACAGTCACTAGGTCTGACTGTGCTCCAAAGACAAATCTGAAATTATTTCAGTGGAGCAGAATCAGTGGAGTGGCATCTTACTGAAATACCACAGTTTTACTCAGCTTCTGGCCAACGCTCTCAGATTGTGTGCCATTGTTCTTCCCACAGCATGCTCCTCATGGGTCCTTGAGGCAGGGGTTGTACTGGTAGAACTAGACAAGGAGCAGAGGCTGATGCAGGGCACACATGGTCCTTTCACACATCCATAGGGAGGCAGACCCTGCAGTGTGATGAGGATGTTTGCAAATGTCCCTGCAAGAGAGCTTTTCTTAAAGAGAAGCCTCGTGTGTGTTCATCTAGTACGTTTTATTTTTCCCTGAGGGATAACTGGATCCCTCATTACTCGTAAGTCCTATTTTTTGTAAAGAAGTTTGAAACAAGGTCTTACTGGGGCTGAGCTTTCTATGCCAGCAGTTAACCTTCTGCTTCAGGAGATGGTTCCTTGTCAAGGCTGAAGAAAATCTTGCTAGTCAGAAAGATGGGGTTCCATGCTGGTTTTAAAAACTGACATCAACTTGAAAGTCTCAGCTGGAAGCTGCAGTGTTTTTCAAAGAACTCACTCTGCGGCAGCTTCCAGGGAAGTGTATCTGGGACTGATCTGCCTGTTTTCAGACTTCCCTTCAAAGCCAGTATTTGTGTTCTTGCTTTGCATGCTTAGATGTGGACGGATGGGGAATGTGTACGAAAACGCAGAGATTTGTAAAAGGTACGCACAGTAATGCGCTTGAAAAGATGGTCAGGTAGAAGAAAGATGGGTTTTTACAGAATCTCATCTAGCAGGAGTAATGGTGAAGGACCACAAAGTCCAAAAACTGCAGAATGAGTACAGCCAAGCATACTCCGGAGTTCATGAGCAGATGCAGATTGTCGCTATGATCTGCATGTGGTCAGGCCAAAAAAGAAAATAAATCCCAACCCCTGCTTTCATTTTTTATTTCTCTCTCCTGTTTTACCTTATTTGATTTATCCTTAATTCCTTAGGAATAAGCCAAGCAGTGACCTGTCTACATCCCTAGACAATGGAAATCAGAGCTTGTTAAATCACCTTATTAAAAGGTTAAGAATGAGAAACATTCTTGCAATACATTAATCTGTTTTATGTAAAACCTGTTTTTAACCGAAGACTGTGACACTAATGATTTCCTGGTATCTCCTCCTCTATAACTAGCCAAGGCTGAACTATGATCTTTTGTCCAAGTCCCTGTTACATCCCTTTTTTTTTTTTTTCACTGCCTCCCACACACAGAATCCTGAAACTTGTCTATTTTTCAAATCCTCCTTCCTGTTTCTTTCTTGCCTAAGTCTGACAAATCCTCCTCCACCTCCACTATATCTCTTCATTATGTTTCTAATATCTGTCCTTTCTCCTTTATGATGAATAAAACTGGCATCCAAGCATCAGGCTTAAACATAGCCTTTTTGCCTTGCCTATTGGCCCCAGCAGTAAATCCAGCTTACTGATGCCTGGGAACAACGATTCCTGCAAAACAAAGCTCTGACTGGACACCAGCACTAATCCCAACCCCGATCAAGACATTTTGCCTGTCCAGGATTAAGAGCTGCCCCCAAGGCTGATCTTTTTGGACTCATCAGTTGGACTTGGCTTATTAGCTTCTGCTGGCCTGAAGCTTTGTTCTCAGGCCTGACCCTAACCTGGCAAAGCCTGCCTGACCTCACCAATGCCAATGCTGACAGTGTTTTTCTGAAACTAGCAGGAAACTTTGCTGGTGGCACCTGCTGGGACTGAATTCTGACCTAGAATCTGCCCAGGGACTCCCAGCAGCTGAGATCTGTTGTGTGCCTCTTGTCTGTGTCAGCCTTAGTGCACCGTAGCCCTTGTCAAACCTAGCAGTACAGAAAACCCAGACTACTGCTGCTGCCTAGTTCTGCCCTCTCCTCCCTTAACATTGGCAGGTACTAGGGTGTCCTTCATGACTTTTGCTCAGATCAACAAAGCCCTTTATTCAAACCCTGCAGCTTCCTATCTTTAGACCCTTCACCTTTCAGCTTTAGTCTGTTGAGATATGGGCTCTTTGCTTCAGCATCTCCTTCGCTGTACTAGAAATGATAGGAATTAACAACCAGCTTGTGGAAGAAGTTGAAAGACTTGCTCTTGCTCTGTAGTCTTTGCTTACCAGTCTTCAAGTGATTGGTAAAGCCAGTGCTTCTCACCCTTCCAGACATTTTCCATGGCAAGATGAATTTTGAGGAAAATTCTGAAGACCTGTAGAACTTAAAAATCCGAGAACTATTTTCCTTATCTTCCACCTGTGCTTTATTTCAATACAGTATCTTTTCTCTCCATTTCAATACAATATCTTTTCTCTCCATTTCCTTCTTTTTGTTAAAAAATGGACAAATAATTTTGGTTAAAAACATAGTGAGAAGTCATTGGTGTATATCTATAGGCACTTGCTTAGTGTAATAAGGAACACACTGAAAATATGCTATTCTCTTGCTTAGAATGCAGATGTTTTCGTGCTTAAAACCAAGTCTTCTTAAATATCTGTAATTTCTCTGCATCCAGTCAGGACCGAGCCAGGGAGCTTCTGTGCAGCATGTTTTAATAGAAGAAACAGGAATTGCTGTCTCTCTGCTTAGGATGGGGTTTATGTGATCATCAGAAGCATCAAAATAGAGGAATAGGATGTGGTTAGGACATGGGCATTACGTTTCTGTCTCTGTGACAATTGCCCAATAGGCCAAGTGGTAGATGATGAAAAACTCCATTTTATGCCTGACCAAAAATTAGGGCATTTTAAAGGAGGGGTTCCTAATACTCAGTGAAAGGCATGGGCTCATCCTTTCAGTGAGCGCCTCTGGTGAGCTGGAAATTCTCCTTTCCTCAGAGTGCTGCACATCCCCCATCTGTCTCCCACATCTCACCTGCTTGCTCACACGGCCAGATCCCTGCCCAGTACTGGTTCTGTGTGGGAAGGCTTTCCTCCTGCGAGTGGAGCAAGTGTGGCTGAACTGGCTGTGGGGAAGCTGGGGGAAGGGCTCGGGAGAGAAATAGCCCTAACCAAAAGATGGAGCATCTTGTTAGAGCGCCATGAAAGCCTCTTTCCTCTTTTTTTGGTGGCTCCTTTTTATGTTTTTTTCTGGTTTCACTTGTACCCCGTGTTAAACCAAACAGTATGAGACAGCACGGATTGCAAAACAACATCTCTAGGTTCTTCTTTGTAAAATGAAGGAAGTGGGAGAGGAGGAAGTTTCATCTCATGCACTACAACTTGCTGCAACAAATGTCTAAAAAATCAGTAAGATTTGCAACCCAACTCCTTTCCTCTCAGTGATGTCAGAACCAGACATCCTGTCTTTCATCCAAAAACAGCACAGGAGAATTTAGGTTTCAAAAGTTGAGTATGTTAATCAGCTGTCTGCAGGAACTGCACTTCATCTCCTGTTAACTGCTGTCCCTCGACAGAAAGCGTACAGAACCTGCGGTGGGAGGACTGAAGTGCAATAGCCAGTACTAGGGCATGGTCTTACCCAGTTCACAGTTTCTTTGAAGAGACACTGAGAAAAGCTACAGGAATAATAATTTCTCAGCCAGGGCACTACTTTTTAAAAGTATATAAAAATGTGAAATGGTTTGTACTGCCCATCCATGTCTCTCTCTTCTCCCCGCACATAAAGCTGCAAAACTGTTTTGTTCTGGCTTTCATTCGGTAGAAATGTTTTTTGTTTTGGGGGGCAAAGGAAGTGCCTGTAGGAGAATTAGAGGAAAGAATGCAGCTGGATTGGTGAAGTGGCTGGAGTTAGATGGTACAGATGGCTTTTTGGCACTGCCTAAATTATACATGACTGTCTTTGCCATGCATGTAGAAATTTAGAGCACTCCTGACACGGACTTAAAAATTTCCTGAAGTCAGAGCAATGTGCACCCATATGTGCTGCAGCCAGCAGAGAGGATGATCATCCTTACGTGGTTCCTCACCGTAAGTGTCCTGGACAAACAGGACGAGGGTGGTGGCTTTAAGCAAACTGGAAGTTTTCAGGGTGAACAGACAGGTTTAGCATGCCGGAAAGGAACTGAGTTTCTAGTGCACATTAGGTTATGAGGTTTGTGGGGTAGGTTGTGAGGTTTGTGGGGTAGGTTATGAGGTTTGGAGTAGGTTATGAGGTTTGTGGGGTAGGTTGTGAGGTTTGTGGGGTAGGTTATGAGGTTTGTGGGGTAGGTTATGAGGTTTGGAGTAGGTTGTGAGGTTTGTGGGGTAGGTTGTGAGGTTTGGGGTAGGTTGTGAGGTTTGTGGGGTGTCCTTCTCTCCAGCTGTTTGTGCACATGTATCTAAACGCTTGAGAGCCTCGGGGAGACTTTTACACATTTGTAGTTTTACAGTTTCTGGGTATCCGGACACTGAACTGATAACACTGTTTTTCATGCTGAGTGGAGCATCTGCTAGATATCCATCCCTTAGTCCCCTTCACTGTGGGCTACCAGCAACCTCCTGCAGAGAAGCAGTGCAGGCAGGGGGGTGTGCATAGGAGGAAGTGTCGTCAACTGTTTCGGCAAAATTTGCCAGAGAACATATGTCAGGGGCCCTTGTGCAGCCTTTTGTTTCAAGTGGGACAGTATCTTATCTGCTGGAAGTACAAAAGGACATTGTAATGGCTTCTGACATCTCACAGTCAGGGATTTCCAACCTGTTTCTGAGACATCCTCTATTTCTTCTCAGTGGTGGTACCAGAGAGCTCCTAAGGAAGGAGGCAGAGAGCTCCTGGAGGCAAAACAGCCTTTTTCTAAGGAAGCTTTGCAGGGTGGGAGTGTTTGGCTGCACCCCATGGACTTGAGCCAGTAGAAAGCACACACACAATGGGCACCCATAACAGTGAACCTGTTTCAGCTGAGTATCTGTTGCAAGCCCAGATTCCTTGAATAAAGGTTGGGGAGCAAAAGGAAGAATCAACATTTAGCATTCTCTGCCATGTGGTGATGTCTGTAAATCAACATCTCCACCCCGGATCTTGCCTTGACTATTGTGTAATCAGATACCTGACAAATAATGATCATATGATAAAGTGAATATTAATCAGAGTTTGTAGGGAGAAGGGAGAAAATAATGCACGGAAAGTGACTTGACATTACTTTAATGACAGTCCTGCAATTTAGGCACAAATGAAAGGTACTGCATGGCTTGCACATGTGAAAAGGAGGTTGTTGCGAGGCTGATGTGGGTCTCTGCTCCCAGATTACTAATGATAGGACAAGAGGAAATGGCCTCAAGTTGCGTCAGGGGAGGTTTAGAGTGGATATTGGGAAGAAATTCTATACTGAGAGAGTGGCTGGGCACTGGAACAGGCTGCCCAGGGAGGTGGTGGAGTCACCGTCCCTGGAGGTGTTTAAAAAACGAGTGGATGTAGCACTTGAGGCTCTGGTCTAGTGGTTAGGGAGATGTTGGGATGAAGGCTGGACTTGATGATCCTAGAGGTCCTTTCCAACCATAATGATTCTATGATTCTGTGATTCTAAGAGCGTGGAATGGTGCAGTGTGGCAACACACATGCTTCTCAGCAGACAGTGCTTCTGTTCATCTTGTACCTCCGCGTGAAGACAAAGAATATGTCCCATGTCATGTATTGCCATTCTTGTGATGCTTCCACTGCAACTGCCTTAGCAGAGCACAACAGCAGAGCTTCCTGCAGAGGAATAGGCCCAAATGCCCACGGGCATGGGTGCAGAGGGCTTTGGCTTTCCCACCCGCGCGTAGAATTGGCTCCTCCGTACCTAGACGCGTGTCATGAGAATGAGGATGGTACAAACGGTTTTATGTCTCTGTCTGTTACATTTCAGAAGTCCACTTGGACCCCCGGAGGACGTGGTGCCCTGCAGCTGACTGCCAAACAGTGTGCCACGTCGCCCTGAGTGAGTCGGGAGCGCCGGTGCCAGTGGAGTGCCCAGCTTGTCGCCTGACGTTCTGCTCCTCTTGCAAGGAGGCATGGCACCCGCAGCGCCTGTGCCAGGAACACCTAACTACTCCAGTGCTGACTGAGCAGGGGTAAGAGGGCAACCCACGGAGACAACGTGGTCTCTCAGTTCCTTCCAGCATGGGGTGCTAGCTCAGTGCCTTGTATTAGTTTCTTGGAATGGCTTCCTCATAACATCTCAGATGCATCTCTGAGACTTTCCAGCTCTCCTGATGTTCCTAAATAAAATTCCAGTCTAAATAGTAGATTAAAATCATTACCTTAAATTTTATTTTTCAGTACTTAGTATTATTTGGGTACTTAGCAAACTCATGACGCCACTGACACTTCTGAGAAGTGAAGCCCTCCAGGGCTTTCAGTCTGCTCAAAGGCTTTGTTAGCCTGCTAGAGTTACGACTTGTGCCCATACAAAAAAAGCGAATACAGAAATATTCCAGGATCCAAACTTTGTTTATGCTATGATTAAGAAATCACCCCTGCCTAATATTTATAGGATCTCTGCACAGACAGATCTTAACTCTTAGACAGAGTGGGTGTTAAATGTCCCATTTGGTGTGAGGAATGTTTTATGCTCAATTTGCATAGGTGTGAACAGCTTACAGATAAGCTTACATAAGGCATTAATCTACAGAAATAAACCACTTTTTGTGGTTAAATTATATAATACCTGTGGCCATCCATCCTTGTTTTCAGAATTAGGTTAAGTTCAGTCATGTATATTCAAAGTTTTCTACAAATTTTTGCAAGAAATGAAAGACTTACTTAAAATCTAAGCATTCTGCTTGAGACTTCATTGAATAGGAGTTGCCAGAGAGCCATAATTTTTCTTCTCCAGTTTTGGTCTTTGGCTTTGGTGGAGTTTTCCTGAGCTATTTTGCTCAGGCAGGGATGGTGCTATGAGTTGCATAGTCCAGTCCTATTCGATGAATGGTGCAAGCTGTCTGGCAAAGTGGTAATTCTTAATGCTGTGATACCTTTGTGGGTGTAGGGAGTATTGGCTTTATGTAGTGTAAAGGACCATGGGAATGGAGTTTCACTTTTACATAACCTTACAGCTAGCAGCGAGTATACTTCAGTGCTTTGTACTGAATATAACAAGCTGCACACATTAAGTGCATTAAGACACCAACATTAGGTGCTCTCTGAAATAAACACAGTAAAGCATTAGGCAGTGGAGCTGGATATCAACAGTAATTGCATTCACATTTCCCTTGAATATTTCCCTTCTCTTCTAGATCTCTTATTGGAATGGAGACAGAGGCCCCAATTAAGCAGTGCCCAGTTTGTCGGATCTATATTGAGCGAAACGAGGGCTGTGCTCAGATGATGTGCAAGAACTGCAAGCACACTTTTTGCTGGTACTGTCTACAGAACTTGGATGTAAGTGCTGCAGAAAAAAAGGCTTGATAAAGGGTAACAGGGTTGAGTTTAGTTTGAGGCCCTGTACAAGCTCTCCACCAACTCATTGATATCCTAGTGTAGGTCTTGGCTCAGTTCAGCTTCTAACTTTATTTCTTTCTTCTCATTCATCCAGTGCTTTTACTGATATCAATATTCTTTTTCTGTAAAGAACTATAGCCAAGTCTGTGGGTCCCATGCTAGTTCTTTGAGGGAAACGGGACAGACTGTTTGCTTACTGGTGGTCCATTCCAGCACTGCCTTGCCTGATTCCCTCTTCCAGTGCAGTAAAAATAGTTTGGTTGAGAGCCAGCAAGTGTCTTCCACCTGCTCCAGCTGCAAGGGTCACAGCCTGTCCAAAAAATGGTGTGGTAATGGGGGTTGTTTCATGGGCAGCTATGTTAAGAGCTCATATGGATTAGGTCTCCTTTACTAGTCCATCTCTAGTGCTCTGTTTGCTGAAGAGAGTGATTGGCTCGTAGGCTTGAGGATAAAAATGTTGGATTATGAAGATGGATTTTGAAGTGCAGCTTGCTAGATATTTCTCAGTTAATAGCAACTAGTCTCAACTCGTATGGGCTTCAGGCTTCCTACCAGGATTGAGAGTAGAGGAAATAATGTGCTCATGTATATGACAGCTTCCCTTTTTGGCACAGTTGGCATAACAACTGTGGGAGTGTGAAAAGGACTTTACTGGCACTTGACATAAAATGTTAGCTGCTGCAGGGCTTTTCTTCTCTCCTGTTTTGTATTCTGCAGCCAGTAAACCAGGAGACTTCCTCATTCTTCATCCTTCCTTTTCTCAGCAAGCTGAAGAGGTTT
Organism: Ceryle rudis; assembly: GCA_033439905.1. Taxonomy (NCBI): domain Eukaryota; kingdom Metazoa; phylum Chordata; class Aves; order Coraciiformes; family Cerylidae; genus Ceryle; species Ceryle rudis. Next base: position 192,934 of record JAAGNO010021484.1, on the reverse strand, counting down.
CACTTAGTGTTATGTCCTGTTCATGTGTGTGTGAATGTGCTCCTTCAACACGAGTCTTAGGTCTTGCCTCAGAGTACATACAGTACGCAGGGCTCGCTTAACCCCACACGGAGCTGGGGGGCTGTCAGATTCTCACAGACTCGGCAGGCATGCCCTTACCAAGTTTACATCAGTTCAGAGAAGAAAGAAGGATGAGACTGTAGTTGTGTGATTCAAATGTAGTTCTTCTCAATGTGCAGGGTTAAAAGGAGCTCCAGGTGTAGATGGTGGGGAGACCTTCAGAGCTGAGAGTAGGGCTGAAAAATGAAAGCAGCAGCAGCGTCAGGTCCCAGCGCAGCTGGCTAGGGGAGGGCAATGCAAGGCATTAGTCACCTTCTGAAGAAATAATTGATCATTTAGTAAGTATTCCTGGGAAAGGAGAAAGAAAATAGGGTTTTCCTGCTTTTTAAATTTTCCCGATAAGCCTAGGAAGAAAATGACTCTAAGTGTAAGGACAGCAGGAGAACAAGAGGTAGAGGTAGCTGAGGAAGGTGATCCCTCAGATTGCTAACGTTCAGAAATGTCTCTTGTGTACAGGCTCCTTAGTCATCACCAAACTGCAGACCATGTTGTTGTGCAAGAGGTACAATGAATATGCTTATGCTTTTTAGAAGTTGGGGAGTTTAAAAGATGCTATACAGTAACTCATGTCCCAAACACACCACGCTTTCTGAAGCTGCAGGAAGTTTCTCTAGATAATTATTAAGAAGACAAGTGAACTTGTCTGCTGGCAAGCGGTAATTTTAAAGCAGTGTCGGGAAAGTTGCATTTCCAGTCTTGAACCTCTCTCTGCAGTACTGTAACCTGATCTTACAGCTCCAACTCCTCTTGTTTTTCAGAACGATATCTTCTTAAGGCATTATGACAGAGGCCCTTGCAGAAACAAGCTGGGCCACTCACGGGCTTCGGTGATGTGGAACAGAACGCAGGTGTGTTCCTAGTCAGCTGAGCAGAGCTCTCAGGCGTGCCTGAAGCAGAGAGATTTTACCCTTCGGTGGAGGACCAAGATGATTATTTTAATGCCTTCATCTATTTTTTGTCACCCGTGCTATGCTCATGCATGCAAATGTGTATGTTATTTTCCATATTAGTTAAATACATATTTTTCCCCACTATGTCTTTCAGGTTGTGGGGATCCTCGTTGGACTAGGTATCATAGCATTGGTGACCTCTCCCTTGCTGCTCGTGGCATCTCCATGCATCATCTGTTGCATTTGCAAATCCTGCCGAAGCAAAAAGAAAAAACACAGCCCGCCAACAACCTAAAGCTCTGTGTCTGTATGAGCCTCCATCTGTACAGCATATGTATGTGAGAAAGCACAATGGTTGTATTTTGGTGCCATACTTACCAAATAATACTCCCTTTTCTGCCAATTCTTGGGATAAGTGCCTATTCTTTACAGGCTACTCTATCACTAACAATTCCCAGTGAAAAGTCTAGATAATTGTGCAATACATATGGTAGAAGTTTATGTTTCATAAAAGAGACACCATTCAGTAGTTCATACCCTTAATTATGAGCCACTTTTTGAGACAGGTAGAGCTTTACCATCTTCCATCAGCTGCACATGACTTGGTCCCGCAGTTCTACTCTGCCGTCGCAGACCCAGTCGTTACTGTCGTGCTTTCTGTTGGCTCTTGGTGACACTTTGGATTTCTCAGAAAATTGTGGGTATTTTATAAAACTGGGAGAGGGAAAAAGCCTGATGAAGTTCTCCTGCCTGCTACCTTGTGTCTTGTTAAAGGTAACAAACTGCTAAGGAAACATATTTGACAGTTTCCTGTCAACTGGCTGCCATGGCATTTCTTTCAGCATTGAAATCAATTTGACTTACAGTATTGATCTCAGTTACAGAAGTAAAACCCAACAAAAGGGGTTCTAAGGTAGGGCTCTCTTTTGAGAGACTGGACTACCTTGAGAAAGCTGTTATTTTTTAGATCAAACATGACATATCCACTTTGAAATACTAGGAGTATGGACATTTCCCTGCCATTGACCATGCCTTTTGTCAGTAACGTGGCAGTAAACTCGCCACGACGCTAATATTTTTAAGAAAATCCATGATACAGCTCCTGTTTTGGGTGCGGTATCGGGACCTCAGCTGTACGTATAGAGAGTGGCTGTAGATGTGTGGATATACCGAGTACGTAATGCACGGTTTATTTTCTAGGCAGTTAGTATATATTTTCAACTGTTTACATGGGGTGGCAGCAAGAATGCTGTTGAAAACTGACTCAGACCAGGCTAAGCCAAACCCTTCTTTGACCTAATGATCTGCTGAAGGGAATACTTGAGAAATGCAGTGTAAATGTCAGCTCCATCCATCAGTGGTATTTCTTCTGTCCTGCTCAAAGTTAACAAACTTTGTTACCAATATTTTTTACTCTAAATTTGAAAGGCTGTCATTTAATGAACCCGTCATTTTAGTTTGGTGCCTCACCACCAAACTGATTCAGCCCCTGGTATCAGTTCCACCTGTCACCTCACTGAAGAGCTGGAGTTACTCCAGACTCTGCTCCCTGGTGTTTATTTCCTTACTGGCTGGTGCTCCTCACCGCCCTGGCCAGCAGCGGCTCTTGGTCTGGACTCCGTGTGTGCATTTTATATCTGTGGGAATTGATAGGAGTTTGCACTGTATAACCCGTTGTAATTCCAACCCCCTTTCCATGAGGTCTGCGAGGTTTAGATGAGATGCTCCACCCAAGCGTTGTGTGGGGCTCACCCTCCCCAGGTCCACCCTCCTCCGTGCACACAGTGTGAAGCACCCGCGGAGCGCTGCGAAGAGCGTCGTTGCTGTCGTGTTGGCCGAGCCTCAGGAACTTTGCCTTCTTGGCAGCTGTAAATGTGACCTTTTTTTGTTTAACTTCGCTCTCTGGTTACTGTAACAGAAGTGGGAGATGTTCTTATTTTAAGAAGGTGTAGTCTGTTGAGCAGACTAGCAGGGACAAAAGCCTTAAATGATACTGTCTGGTTTACTTTTAATTGATTTCTTTCATACATACTATCTGACTTGGCTACCAGTAGTGACTGGAGGTCAGGCAGCGCTTGCCGGTGTGAAAGGCTGTATTTATTCTCCACCCACAGCTTTGAAGGGAAGCAGAAAGGTAGTCAGTACATTCTAAATACCAAGTGCAATGCAGGCAACTGCCATTTATAACAAATAGAGAATGTTTCTGTACGTGTTTTCTTTAAGAGCGGTAATGGTAATGCTTGGGGTTACTTGTGACAGATTAAAGTGTCCAGCCCTTGGCTTTGCACTATTTTTCTACCTATATTTTTATGGCACTGTTGTCATTTCCATTTTATTTATGAACTTGCAGTTGAGATTCTTATTTTAACAAAGCTTCAAGGACAAAGATATAGGAGCTGTACAGTCTCTTTCGCCATAACCAGTGTTGCAATGTACCAGTACCCTTTGCATGTTAAAGTCTGTGGGGTTTTCGTGTTACCTATGTCCAACACATCCCAGTGCCAGCCCGGTTTATTTCCCTGTCCTCTTCCTCTTTCCTTTATCCTGTTTTTGCTAAAATGCCTAAAGGAATGCAGGTGTCGCATGGTTTTTTTTCATTAATACTTCTGTTAATGAAACTGCCAAGTCCTTTCCTCTGTTAAAGAAATGCAACCAAAGGCAGTTGTCTTGCCCAGAACACACTAATGGACACGAGATTAACATTTGTTATTTGTTAAATTTGACCTTTTTTCGTTCCTAAAGTTGTCTAAAGTTAACGCAGATCTCTCCATAGAGTGGGAATTTGTGTAAATGATTTGAAGGATAATAATTTCTAAAAGCATTGCACGCGGGCATAGCTGTAAAGTCTGGGAAAATAACACTCGTCAGATTATTTTTAACTCCTCAGTTTGAGTGCAGGGTAAGTCCTTTCAGAGGCCAATTCCTTCCAAGCAGAAGGCAGGTGTGCCTTTTCCGCACGCACATTTTATTGGTGATGCCAGTTTAGGTGCCTGGTGGGGGAACCAAAACCAGTAGTAATTCAGTATGTAGGTGTTAGGGCAACCTGCCATCCAGAATGGTAGCCCAGGCCTCTAAGGAGCCTGGCTGCAGAATTGGTAGCAGTGGTCCAGGCTTTAGATGGGGGTCTTTACATAAAAGCTAGGTAAGGAGAGCATGAGCTACAGACACACCTTCCTTTGGGCATGTAGATGCAACAAATTGACCAAGAAAGAAGCTCTAGAAATACTTCAAAACTTAAAAGGGAAGTCTTAGGGAAATATTATTGTCTTTAAAAGGCTGTGCCTAGTGCACCGTGTATCCTGGCTTTTCGTTACCTGGGGATACTTGAGCATGTGCCTTAAGTAGACCCTGACCTGGGCAGCTCGTATGGACACACTCACTCTGTGCTGAAGTGCTGGGAGCAGTAGGGCCCTGTTACCATGTTCTCCAGAAGGCAGCTATTTTGCACCAACTGGTCGTGCTCACAGTTTCCCCAGAGCCATTCTAGTGAGAACCTTTTTACAGTGCTGGGTTTTGGGTTAATTTTGTTTTGTTTTCTTACTTCTGAAGAACAGTTAAAGTCACTTTATAAGAGATGTATTGCAAGTGTGACAAATAATACTGACAGAGATTAGAGAGAAGGAGACAAAAATGGGACTCTGACTACTCGTGACTCTTCTAAATCAATGTACCTGTAAATCCACCTTCTTGAACTCCTCCTGTGTGATGTGGTGCACATTAGTACCTGGATCACCCCTCTTTCCACCTCTCTTCTCCCTGTGGCAGGTGGCTGGTGTGCAGGTAGCACCCAGCTCAGGGCTGTGGCAGGGCAGGGTACTGCGCAGGAGCTGGAATCGAGGGCACTCCACCCACCCTGGCTTCATCACCAATTGGCCCTGGGGCCTTTAACCACTGAGAGAGACTTTGGGGTTTTTAGGCTGGTTAGGTTACACTGATTATGTAACACAGATAATGTCCACAGATGTCTGTCTCCCTCGGAGAACAGAAGTGGCAATGACAATATTCCCTGTGAACCAAGAGCGTTCAGCCCTTCTGAAAATCGGGCTCTAGATGTTTGAAGGTCAGATCCTAAAATTAGAGAGCAGTGCTGGAAATCAGAATTGTTCCTGCAGTTGGCCACACATCCCCATGGCCACATACCTCACTGTAATTTCCCAGCAGTCGCTGTTGCTGTGTCAAATGCAGCCGAGGATCCAACTCGGCATCCTGTGTCCTCGTGTTAAAATGATAATATCTGCTTCCAAAACCACCTGTTAATAAAAAGAAATGACTTGTCATGCTGTAGTGTAAGTACTACCCTGCAGTATTGACTCTAGAACTATGGGAGATGGTCAGTGCTGTTCAGTAATTGATGATTTATTAATGGGGTTACTTACCCCAAAGAAGGGCGTGAGGGGTAACAGTAATGTTTCTACAGTGCTTTAATGATGCTAAATGCTGCTTACTGTTGTCTGTCCGGTAACACTGCATAAAGCCCAAAGATAATTTAAAAATGTATATAATTTTGACTTGAATGAACTAAGAGAAACTGGATATTACTGTTGTATTTGCTTGAAGATGCACAAAGGGACAGAAAGCAACTGCATTTCCGCAACGGGACAATGAAATCAACTTCTGGCTGCTCTGTTCTCTGGTACGACAGCGGGTGGCTGCACTGTAGTGCCTGCTGCTTTAAAAATATGAAATCTGTTTTGCACTGCAGTCTCCTTCTCCAAGTCACTCTCCTCTTTCTCAGACAAATTCCTTTTAAGTTTGGGGGTTTTTTTTATCCTCTATCTCCAGCCAAAGATTCTTAGAGTGAAATCTGTAGATTTCTTTGTATGAGGATAAAAACCTTTCATCAGTTTTCTCACGGGTTTTAATAAGAAATTTGATGCTGAGATAAATGACCAAAGATAGAAATCCTGAACTTGGCTTGTTTAGAAAAACTCATTCAGACTGAAGAAATTGCCCTGAAAGACCTAACTAAGGACTGCTTTGTTAGAGCTCATAGGTAAAGGAGCCCTACAGCGTCTGAGCTTCACAGGAGAGATGGCTCTGTTGTCAAGCAAACCTTATTGGAAATGTGCTGAGCAAAAAAATGACATCCTATACCCATGTTTTTATTATATAAATCAAAAAAGCAAACGGTTGAACAGACTGTGCTAGATGTAAAGCACTGGTAAGACATCTCTCACACCCGAGTGTGTAGGATCAGACCCTAATTTATGGCGCTGGCAATAAAGATGTGAAAATTTCCCTCTCCGGGAATAGTGAGGGTCGATTATTCCTTTGATCTGATGGAAGGTGAACTTACTGCTGACATCTGGAAAACTTCAGTCTAATTTTCAGTTGCCCTCTAGTTAGTAAAGTAATGAAGTGAGAGCTGAATGGTTTTGCTGAACAGACCCAAAGGTCTATTCTCTGTCACTGCACTCGAGTTACTCAGAACTGATGTGGTCTTATAATTTAATCAATTCATATAAAATTTATAAATAGTAATGATAAAATATTTATTTTTAAGTAGCATTGCCTTTTATCATATGATAGATTTATTTTAGTTGCATTTATATCCTGGTACCCTTTCCTCTTCTGCTTCTTTCAGAGAAGGTCATGGTGTTCCTGGCAAGGTAACTTCCCATGATTGGGTGCGGTCCACGGTAAATGTTAACTGCCGGGTTTTGGTTCTATCAGAGGTTTTGTTGTGATCCCTCAAGTTAGTTCTTTGAATCAAGCAAATTTCTGTTTTTAGAAAAGGTAGCTTTTTAGCAGTGAATTTTATTGGCCATCACAATTTGGCCTGTACAAGATGATACTGGTTGACAAAGCCCACCCAGCATTTTTGAGGACGTGACCTCATTCTTTCCCCTTCTGCCCAAGAGGCTTTCTCTTGTATTTTGGCTGAAAATTAAGGACTTCAGTCATTTGCTTGTGCCTTCTGGATGTCCAAACAGAAGCAGCAGCTTCTGGTGGCCACGTGCCGGGAGATCCCAGACAGGTTGAATGTGCGATGCTGCAGCACGTGTGCGGTGAGTTGCTTAAATTTCCAGAAGGTACCTGAGCTTTCTGGGGCCCGTGCAGTGGATGTGGCATGCAGGGGACTCATCCAGGTGACATCATGAGTGCCGCCAGCTGTTTAGCACACGTAGTGCTCGGCCGGTGCCACACTGCAGCCATCTCGCCATGTGCGTGTGTATCCTGGAGTTGCCTCAAGGTCTCCAGCTAGACCTTTCCAAAATGACCTGTCCACCCCCAAAACTCCCCAAAGTCCACAGCACATCTCCCTTCCTTTTGTTTTCCAGTCTCTGCTACTGGCCTGTTTCAGAGAAACCTCAGTTCAGATGAGTTATTTGGAGCTTGGCTGGTCTAAATGTTCGCTTTGCCCAATGAGCAAAGTCTTGCAAGCGAGGAAAAGCAGCACTGTTGGTGCCACGCTGACATCAGCATCACAGGGTCACCTTGTGAGGACTCTCCAACCGCCCCAACATTGCTTATTTCTGTGTATTTTAAATGTATGCGATTCAAAGTGTAAAGTCTGACGCCGAGGTGCGTTTTTGGAGCATGGGTGCAAACTGGCAGCGGTTGCAGACCCCTGTCCTGCCACATCTTCAGGGCAGGGCTCAGCTCTGCACCTTGCTGATGGAGGCACCGGCTTTAGCCGGGCTATTCGCAGCGCTCCCATCTCTTCTCAGCTGAAGGCCTCCAGGCTGGACTGATGCTGCTTTTGGATGGATTTGTTGGAAATAAAGCCTCGGCATGAGAGGAGCAGGGGAGGGGGCACGTCACTGCTGCGCAGGGCGAGCGAAGAGCAGCCTTGTCTCGGCAGGAGGAATCACGTTCCTCTCCACGGGGCCAGCCCTTACTCCTCGGGGGGTTTGTCTCCTGTGCTGCGGCGCGGGGGGGGTGATTTCCTCCTCAGCATCTAGGTGTTGTTTCTCTGGTACCCCTTTAGGCTTATGTTTTGTTTATCTGGGTGTTTTTTTCTTTTCCGCCAGGTAATACATTTTCTTCACCACTTTCCTCCAGGTGAAGGGCAAAAGGGTTTGATCTTTGTAAGATTTAAAATATTTTTGTGTTTCTACGAGGAGAGCTGACACGTATAAAGAAATAAGTGCTTTTGTAAATGTTCTGTTGTATGATTCAGCATTTAAATGTTATACGGATGCAGTTTTTTTGCACTCTCTGCATATATTCATTAAAATATGTATTTATTTTCTGTCTTTAAGGTTTACTTTGGGTTTTTGTTTCTTCTAATGTTATAAAATGCAGTACGTGCAACATAAAAATTTAGTGTAAAGACATTGTCTCGTTTTGTTGTAATTGTTAACTGTCTCTAAAGAGAAGAGCATAGAAAATTTATGGGAAGAACTCAAACGCATCTGGGGTGCTTACTGGGAATTTTGAGGACAAAAGAGAATAGAAGAGATGGGATCAGAATCCTGACTCTTATTTACTTCCTTAAAAATGAATGACATTAAAATCCTCTTAAAGAGAGTGGGGCAAGCTCTGGGTTAGCTGCTGAGTGCGACGGCACAGCAGTGCTGGCGTTTGCTCTCCGTAGGTGCCTGGCAAGGTCACTATAACTCTGCTCACTCGCAAAGCCTGGTGGAGACCACGGCCTGGGGTGTACCAGGAGCAACCTGGAGGAGCTGGAGCTACCTCAGGCTGGGGGGGAACAGCACCTGGGAGGCTGCACAAAGAAAAGTCTGCTGCTTCAGACCCCTCCGTTCTCTTCCATCGCTTCCTCAGCCCTGCCCGTCCTTGCAGCAGAATTAGGCCTCCTGCTCTGTGTTTCTGAAGGACAGGATGAAACACTTCACCCTGCCGTGTTAATTTCTGATCTATGTGCTCCTTAGTTTTCCTCACACGCCCACATCCTGCACTGCTTAACACGAGATGATCACAGCTGTGGTTTTGAGCAGCACATATTATGGTGATGTTTACTATTAAGTATTTCCAGCTTAGCTACAATTGCTCGGCGTCCAAAGGTAGGATTTTCCACCTGGCTGACACACCCGTGAACAACCAGTGTGCTGTCTCGGAGCTGGGGGGGTGTTCACCTCAATAGATTATCTGAAAGGTCTTGGGAGTTTTGCCTCTGAGGACACATTTTTGGTATGAAGGTTGAGAAAAATGCCACCATTGTCACCTACAGCTCAAACTTTTGGTCATGCCTATACTTATTTTTTTTCCCCTCACCAGTTTGCTCAGAGTAAATACAGCACTGATGTTATTCCACCTAAACAAAGTAATTTATTTACTTGTTTTTAGCAGCCAAGGCTCTGGTCTTGTAGTGTGAATGTGCAATAAAGCAGTGGCAATGCATCAGGGACGTGTTGCAGCAGGCTGAAGGTCTCCAGCACGGCACTCTTCCTTCCGAGGATCTTGCTGATTACCAAGGAACTGGCCTTGCAGTGGGAATGTGTCAATTCTGTCAAACTCCTGATGGACACCAGCTGCTGGCAGCCTACATGCCTGGTGCCCTGCCAGCCTACCAGCTGCCGGTGGTGGGCAAACTGCCCAGCTCCCCACTTGGCAGACGAGTGAACTGCTAGCTCCTCACCCAGCAACTTTGAAGAAAAACCTCAACAAATCTTTTCCAAGAAAAACCTGACATTTCTGAATTTCTCTTCAATTTTTAAAATTCCAGATCAGAGAGGCTGGGCAATTTTCAGCAGAGTGAGACACCCAGAGGCCCTGTGACTCCTGTATGGTCACATCTTATTCCATGCACACTTATTCCTCAGCAGAAACCGGAACGAATTACCACATTTAGTTCACTCTCTTACTGTGTGTGGAGAACTGGCTCTTGCCTCTACTCCTGCCAACCCAAACATCTTCTAACTAGTTTTGGGGGGGAAAAAAAAAAGTCAATGCCCTCAGTTTTGATCCCTGCTTCAACGTGAAGTTTTTCCCCTAGTTCCTGTACTTGACATGAAGACTAGTTCTCTTCAACAGCCTTTTATTTCAGGGTTATTTGTAAATAAATCCCTGGATTTTAAACTCCTCATGTTTTTTGAGATTACAAAAGATGTCATTTACCTTTTTAACCTGGGTGTGTTTAACAGCCATCCACCCACCCACACTCACACCCCCTTCTACACGGGGGCGAGTTGCCTTAAACACTACCCTCAGCTTGATCCATCCTTCCATTTTGACAAACATCACCCATGTCACCTTGTAAAACATCTCCTTTGGTCTCCCAGCAAATGGGGAGACATTTTTGCTCCAGAGTGACCCTGTGGGTGACGCTGCCCACCCTGTCATCATTGTGTCACACTTCTCCATGGGGCCCATGACTCCTTCTGGGGATGTCTTCCTCCCCTGTGGGCATCAATGACCTCTCAGAAGGGTTGCCCTTGAAAGTACATTTTCCAGTGAGCCTGGTGTCTGCATGGCAGCTCCTTTCTCTTCCAAGCTCTAAACTCTTCTAATCGGAAAGGTTTTTTAGTTTGTGGAAACCAGAAATTATAACAAAACAGCTTGTCTTTCTACAGAGCTTCCCAGGAATATCCCAGAATTAAAACCAATCAAAGAACCCCAAGCCACCTACAAAATCAAACCTCTCAGAGCAAACACTTGCCATTTGGTACCACGGGTTACTCCACACATGGGACCTCTCAGGCTGAGCTGCTCAGCCCAGAGCCTAGCTTGTTAACACCTATGCAGTGAGCGGTGTCTCCAGCCACTGCCAAGTGGCAGTGGCCAGCAGGCAAATTGAAGGCTGAAAATCTGTGTTGTGATAGCCAGCATAAAAAATAAATCCCGTCTTGTCATTCCTTTCCTGAACCAGAGCTTTAACAGGGCTAGCAAGTGGTGCATTAACAATGGGCACTCTTTAAAGTTCAGCGGGGATACTGGAAGAGCCACTGTGAGCAACAGCCCAGTGTCCACACCTGCCCCAAGATGTGCACGTGTTCCATCCAAGTAGGGAGAACTGCAGGATCTCTGACTTCCCGAACTGCGGCTGCAGAAAGTTTCCACAGAAGGGTTAGAGTGACACCTCCAAGCAAGAGACCCCCTGGTTTTTCCTTTAGTAACACCATGTAGCAAAGAGGACTCCTTCCTGATGCTGACCTCTCATGAGCATCATCCATGAGCAGGCACAGTAGCTAATTTCACAGTCTTGCCTTCCTGAGATCCGTGCCAGTGTCAAAATGCCAGACCTGGAGAAAGCCTGGAGGACCAGCCAATTAGTGAGTAATGGAGTTTTCCTGGGTCTTGGCTAATGACTTGAATTTAAGCCCAGGTGAGGGGATGTGCTTAGAGCAGTCTGTGTTGCTGGTGGTTGGGAGAGGCTCCTGCTATCTCCAGCAGCTGCTCCTCATCCTGGAGGCCACAGCTAGTGGAGAAGCTAACTGGAGAGCTGTTGCATTTCCCATGTGAGTGTCTCCCAGTGCTCGGTTGGGTCTGAGATGGGAGTCTGGGGGACAGGTCCCAGGAAAAGGACTCTGGGGAATGTCCTCTGAAGGTGCTCAGGAGCAGCACTCTAGATAGTAGAGGAGGTAGCTCAAGACCTTGAGGCTGTTGAAAGTCTTTCTCAAAAGCTTTGAGGGTTTTTAGCTGTGTCTGCTCCTACTTAGAGGTTTTTTTCCTTCTGGTCTCTCTGGGAGCCCCAGGCAGAGTGGGCAGTGAGATATGCAATGGGAAGATCAAGGGAGGGCTTGCACTGATACCTGCTTCCTTGGGTGGCTGAGACTCGACTAAACTCTCTCCCTGATTTGGCTGTGGGTGTGCAGCAGCGGTGCTGAGCTGGCCTGGTGGGGACTCTGGTCCAAGATTGTTCAAAGTACAGGGTGTCTAACTGGCATCCACACTCTAGGGACTTCAATGCTTACTCTTATCTAGGCTTTTCTTCTGCTGTTTCGCCTTGTCTGGTGTCCACCCTTGTCCTGCCCTATGCTTCCACATCAGCTTCACACCTAATCTCTGTTTTGGGAAGGAGGCTTTCTATTGTGCACCCCTGGCAGGAGTGGCTGGGGTGCTCTTATTTGTGCTTACTAGAAACAACCTGTTCAGCTGGCAGACCAGGAGCAGTTATGCCAGAAACAGAAATGATGTTTGATGCTACAGTCGAGCATGTTAATCCTGTGGAGATAAAGGGAAGCGAGCCCTTCTGCCCACCTCCCAGGCAGCCCCTGAGCTCTCTGTGCGTGGCTTTGTCCTCTGACATGGTGGGGAGGCTGGTCAAGGGCAAGGGAGAGCTGAGTTTCAGCATGATGGGGACTGGCAAAGCGCCAGCCGAGAGAAGAGATTCACATTTGCAGCTCTTCAGGGTTATTTGGATTTGGCACCTGGCCCAGCTGGTCGAGCTGCTCCAGAGACCGCTCTGCCTGAGGGCTGCGAGGGGTGCTGAATGTGCCCCCTTCCCAGGGCTGTGCTGCTGCACAGAAGCTTGGCTGGGGCTGTTTCATCACTTGTACCGAGCTGAGACAGGGGCCTCCCACAGCGAGATAAAGGGAGGGTTTTGTTATGAATTTGCTGGTTTCACTTCTCCCCTCTGTGTAAGAGGTGAATTCTTTCAGCAAAGACCTCCTCCTGCCTAGATGAGCCAGTAAAACTAACAGTGTGCTCAAAAGGAGAACAGTTTAGAGAGAAACTGTGGACTGGCTCCCTACCTACTGGGGTGGAGGCTTAGCAGGTGTCCCAGATCCTGACACTTGTGTTGGGTGCAAGAGCTGATGCTCCTGCACTGATCTTTTGCAGGGTGCTGTGCCTGGCTTCCAAGGTGCTGTGGCATCTGCAAGGAGCTCCTTGCCGCTGACACCTGCCTTCCTTTGATGCTGCACTACTGGTTCTGCCAACACATTGTTCTCCTGGGCATGTTGGGCTGGGAATGGCTGGGAGAGGTGACCCCGCTGAAGACAAAGCGGGAAGGAAGGGTCTGAAGCTGCAGAGGTGCTTGGGAAGATGGTTAAACACAAGGGGCATGACCATGCTTGTTGCAGCTTTTCCCGATGTCCTGAGCTCCAGCTGGAAACCTGAACAGGGCATGTGGAAGGTACTTCCCAAGGAATGTGTCCATGTGGGGGCTGAGGGGGCGGTCTGACTGCTATTGCCCTGGGCTGTCTCCTGCCTTCCAGGGCTCTGTTCAGAGCTGCTTCCCAGCAGCTTCTAATGGGGCAAGACCCTTTCCCCAAGCCCCTCCAAAGCCCCCTGGAAACCCTAGAAGGATGAATGTTGCAGAGAAAAAACAAATCTGATTGCAGAGAGGGGAAGAAAGAAAAACACCCTCAAGAGTAGAGAAAGGAAAATGCACGTGTAGGGAAGAAACAACCAACAAACCAGAAATCATGGGAGTCGTGTGTAAGACTACATTATTTTTCTGTTAATCTTGATAAGATGACTCAGTGCAGCTGCCAGAGCTGAAGCATATGGGAGCAATAAAAAGAATTCAGAGAAGAGAACATGTATGTAAACAACAGGGGGTAAGTCAGCAAGAAGTGAGTAGGTGTTTTAGTTAATTCAAAGCAGGATCCTAATTCTAAGCTTCTCACGGCTCATAATCCCTTTGAGCATTTTGGTCCCTGTTCCCAGCTGCAGCTTGGGTTTGGATGGACCCAGGCCTTCGCCTGTGGCTGTGCTTAGTGTTAAGTGTTTGTGTGTGTCCCACCACAGCCAGTCTGGTTTGTGCCTGTGTGTAAACTTCTGTGGGACAGTGACTCTGCAGAAGAGCCCTGTATGGTGGTGAGCGCAGAGACTGATGAGGTTGTGTGTTTGTCTCCCTCGTGTCTCCTCCAGGTCTGTGCCCATGTGTTTTGGCTGTTCCTGATGCATGGCTGGACCCAGCCTTCCAGTTAAATTCAAGAAAAGTCTAATGGTGGCTTTGCTATGTGAACAATAATCACCCTCCCTCCTGAGTACCACCAGCAGACGCTCGAGGCTGTGCAGGCTCTGGCAGGGGGTACAGCAGTAAGTGTCCATGGGGGCTTCTCTAGCATGGCTGTGACAGTGGCCTGTGGGGAAGCGTGTGCCCCCATCACACCTACCCTAACAGGGAGGTGTGTTCACAGCTCACTTCTTTCCCCTGACAGACCAAACTGTACAGGAGCAGCAAAGTACTCGGTGATTGTCCTTCCACTCCTCTGGGAAGGCAAGTCCCTCTCACACCCGGGGTTTTGTGTCAATCTGTGTCTGTCACTGAGGTGAGGTCACATGGGAAGGATCAACACCAGTGGCAACCAGGATTACTTATGACCTTGGCAGTGGAGGTGTTATTGTAAACCCCATTATTCACAAGTTATCATTATACAACCCTAGAGAGTATCATTTTAGATAATTATCATTATCTAGCTATTTATTTATATTCACATGATGATTTTAGAACACCTGAGGTGACCAATTTCTTCCCAGAAATTATCTTCCAGCATATGCCAGACTAAAACATATTGCAGCTGACCAAGGCCAGGGAGGATAAGCTGATGGGTCTACGAGAATACTGCTTTGCTAGGGAAAAGACACTTACCGGGGGATGACGGTTATTTCGCTCTTTGCAAATCCTGTTCCCCCTGCTCCAGCTCGTTCTTTGAAATGACAGGATGGTTTTGGCTGGAGTTGTGCTCTCTGCCTCTTGTTACTGGACTTTATGCATCCAGAGGTTCCTGTAAATCCTGCTGGGGCTGCTGCTGGGCTGCAGGGTTTCCATGGCCTGGCAGGACAGAGGGTGCAGACTCTTTTATACCCCATGGACTGCATCAAGTAGCACATAGAGTAGATTTGTTTTAAAAAAATGGATGGTAATGTACTGAAAGGAAAGATGCCATTCATTTTTAAACAGGGTTTAGCTAGAAACCATTTGCCCTGTTTAGTGATGCGTTGGTTGTGTTTCACTTGCATCGTGTGCCCTGAGAGAGTGATGGGGGAAAGGAGGTACAAGTCTGAGCTGGGAAAGGGAGGGAGGGGAAAAAACAAACTCCGTGTCGGCTCTGGGATTCGGCCCCTTATTGCTGCAGTGCCCCCGGTTTTCACCTGGGTGCCGTTTGATGCTGCTCTGGTGTTGGCGGGTAAATAGCGAGGGTCAAATGCAGGTAAGGGCGAGGTGAGGCACAACCCCCCGCCCTGCCGCGTCCCTCAGCAGCGCGAGATCACCGCCCACCCGTGACACGGTGCGGAGGAGAAAGTGACTGAGGGGAGAGGAGCAAGAAGGAAGCGGTGTTGAGTGTCGGAGAGTTGTTTTGTACTTCTAAGGTGTGTCCCGGTCGGTTGTAGCCGCGGATGCGCCGCCTCCATAGGCGGGCAGCGCAGGAGCGAGAGGCGGGCAGCTGCTGGCCGCGCTCTTTGGTCCGCAGCCCCCGCCGGCCTCACGGCACGGAAGCAGCTTGCAAAGGAGGGCGGAACGAGGCGGCGGGATGGGTACTGCCAGCACTGACAGGAGATAATTTAGCTTTTTTTTTTTATATAATTGTACCACAGTTTTATTTTCAAATTTC
>JAAGNO010021484.1:155782-177416 GCA_033439905.1 Ceryle rudis | reverse complement strand
AGGGAGCGGGCACGGACCCGCCACAGGGGCGGGAACCCGCCCCGGCGGACCCGGCCGAGAGCGGCTGCCAGAGGGTACGTGGGGACCCAGAGGTGTGGCAGCTCCCGCACCGACCCGCGGCCGGCCGGGGCTCGGCTGCAGGGAGCGCCTTTGCCCGGCGCTGGCACCCGAGGGAGCAGAGACAGCCCTGTGCGCGATGAGCAGGGTAAGGATCTGCTCAGCCTGGGGCAGAGCTGGAACAGCCACTGGGAAGGTGAAGGAGCATCAGGGAGTGTGGGAGGAGATGGGTCAGTGAGGCCAAGGCAGCAGGTGGAGGCCTCACCAGAAGCAGAGGATCCCCTAAGAGACCGAAGAGATGGGGGGATGGAAACAGGTCCCTGCTCGGGGAGGCAGGAGAATCCCCTCCCAGCCTCCCTCACCTTCCCAGTTGCCCTTGCACAACAGGTTTGTGCAATCTGCCTTACCAGATGCAGTGGGTAACATGGCACCCAGGTTGAGGAAGAGGCTGAGGTACCGAATGCTGCTGTTGCCTCAGTCTTTAACAGTCAGGTTATTCAGCCCCCTGAGCTGGAAGCCAGGGATGGAGAGCAGAATAAACCTCCCATGATCCTGGAGGAAGCAGTTAGTGACCTGCCAACTGGACACTCACAAGTCACTACTCAAGACTGCTGAGGGAGCTGGTACGGGAGCTCACCAACCCACTCTCCATCATTTATCAGCAGTTGTGTTTAACAGGGGAGGTCCCACATGACTGAAAGCTCACTAATGTGATGCCCATCTACAGGAAGGACTGGAAGGAGGATCTGGAGAACTACATGCCTGTCAGCCTGACCTCAGTGCTGGGAAAGGTTATGGAAAGGTTTATCTTGAGTGCACTCATCCCCTGGCTGTGTCAGGCCCAGCCAACATGGGTTCCTGAAGGGTCCTGCTTGGCCAATCTGATCTCCTTCTATGACCAGGTGACCTGCCTAGTGGATGAGGGAAAGGCTGTGGATGTGTCAGCCTTCACTTTAGTGAGGCCTTTGACACCATCTCTCACAGCATTCTCATGGCGAAGTTGGCAGCTCATGGCTTGGATGCGTGTACTCTTCCCCTGGG
Source organism: Ceryle rudis (assembly GCA_033439905.1). Classification (NCBI taxonomy): domain Eukaryota; kingdom Metazoa; phylum Chordata; class Aves; order Coraciiformes; family Cerylidae; genus Ceryle; species Ceryle rudis. The sequence continues at coordinate 176,318 of JAAGNO010021484.1, read as the reverse complement.
TTAAAACTGGCTGCACGGCTGAGCCTGGAGAGCTGTGGTGAATGGAGTTAAATCCAGTTGGCAGCTGGTCACTAATGGTGTTCCCTAGGGTTCAGTTTTGGGGCCAGCCTTGTTTAATCTCTTTATCAGTCATCTGGATGAGGGGATCGAGGGCACCCTTACTAAGTTTGCAGATGAAACCAAATTGGGTGGGAGTGTCGATCTGCTCAAGGGTAGGAAGGTTCTGCAGAAGGATCTGGACAGGTTAAACTGATGGGTCAAGGTCAGTGGGATGAGGTTTAAGGCCAAGAGCCAGGTCCTGCTCTTTGGTCACAACAACCCCAGGCAAGGCTACAGGGAAGAGTGGCTGGAAAGTTGCATGGCAGAAAGGTTTGGGGCCATGTGAGCATCTGGATGGTGTCCAGTTCGATGCTTCCTGACCTTAAGCAAGAGAGGGAATAGAAATGGCATATCCTAGTGAGGATGGGTTCAGTCATGGCAGTTTCCCCTCCGCAGCGATGGGGAGGTTAGATGCTGTTGTGCAGCACGGCTGAGAGCAACCTCCAGTCCCCCCCTGGCTGTGCTGCCATGGGCCATGCTCTGGAGACTGGAGCAAATTCAGCTGGTGGACACAGGTTATGTTCTCCAAACGCGGTAACATCTGATGTGTCGAAACGTGGTTGAAGTTGCTGGGGTGATACAACCTCCCACTAACAGATCACAAGGGTTTTAACGTGGGTTGCTGTGCACTTCAGCTGTGATGTGTGAGGCTCTGGGAGCAAAGTGAAGTTCATTCCTTTTCACTCAAGTTAAAGGATGACTCTCAAATATTTCAGATGTTTTTCTGGATGGGAACTTTCACTGTTACTTACAGGAACAGACCCTTCGCAAGTTTGGAAAGAACCTGGCTTTCCCTTGTGTACTTAGGGGCCCTCTGGGGACTTTTCTTTGCAGCTTTCCCCTTTCTGCAGATATGATCCATGGCAGTGGCAAGGAGTAGGGTTAAGGGGGATTGCTGATGATCTTACCCCTCTGCCAGGCAGCTGCCTTCCTGGCAGGGCACAGAACTAACCCAGAGGTTTTGGCCAAGCACAGTTTTGGAGCCGAATCTGCCTCACCATGGAGCAGTGCCCGTGGTGAGGGCTGGGGCTGCCCTTCCCAGCAGCTGTTAGATGGTGCTGATGAATGCAGCCAGTGCTTCGCCTTTTAGAAAGATAATATCTACTTATCTCTGGGTGGGCACCAAGAAATGGAGTTACTCTTTTCCTGCTAAAAGCTTAATTTTCTTCTTGGCATGAGCTCCGCAGGGTTTGGAAATGCCAGTAACTCCCTTTGGCAGCCTGTGAGGGCTCCCTGGGGCTGCTGTGGGATCAGAGAGGGAAGCTTGGTGTGGCTGAAGGCTGGTTACTGCCAGCAAACATGGGGGCCGTGATGCAGCAGGTTGGATTAGAAGCTCAGAAGAGATCAGATGGGTGAAATCACAGCCCCTGAAGGAAATGGGGTGTGCTCTCTCTCTCAACAGGAGCAGGATCATCTGAAGATACCAGTGAGGGGTAGAGCAGCAGACGAGCTGTGGTTGGGTGAACCATCAAAAGCCCAGCAGCATGTTTTGAAGGAGCAGTTTTGCCAGAGAGGGGGAAAGCAACCTTAACAAGGAGGGAGAAGCATATATAGACAGTTTGTCTTCACTTTACTTTTTTTTTTTTTAATTTTTAATCTTCCAGTCCTTAGAAACCCAGTGCAGTGAGGAAAGGGACCCGGGCAGTGTTAGCAGAGAAGAGAGGAGCTGGGTTAGCTGGTCAAGTCTGTGCAGCCTTGAGGCACGGGTCTGGCAGAATGACCTCTGAATATCTCAGCCTGTTGGCAGCACTGACAGCTCTCTCCCTCTCTCTCTCTCTCACACCTGCCATGGGACTGTGAATCTAGTTTGAGATGCTGAACCTCCCCACTAACATCCCAGTCCTGCTCAGGCGTGTCCTGGCTGCTGGTGAGTCCTGCACCAGGCATGTGTGGCTGAGCAGGCTGCAGAGGGGAGATGTGTTTCCATGGCTGTGGGCTGCTCTGGCATGAGTGTCAGGAGTTGGGTGTTGGAGAGAGAGGGCAGGAAAGGGAGATTAGGGGCACGCAATGCTAAATACATCTGCTGTTAAAGGGGAATTGTTACTTCAGCTTTGGCTGTCCATCAGATCTCATCCCTTCTCAGAGAAGAGATGTTCATCATCTCCCCTACTGCCAGGAAGGGATTTTCAAGGTGGGTATTATGGATATGAGACTGGGGAAGTAATTGATTTGTGTTAGGGTTTACTTTCTGTGGCCAAGTGAGGAGGATGGATTAAGGTTGGTGCTAGCAGGCTTGGGGCCCCTCAGGAAGAGGCAGGCGGCTCGCAGGAGTGAATACAGGGGACATGTAATACATATATTGCGTGTCATGAACATAAGCACTGTCTTGCTGTAGACCAAGGACTCACCAAAATCCTGTCCCATCATCTTTATCTAATGGAAAATCTTAAACATGGAGCAGGACAGATGATGCTGTACCCCAGAACAACCTCCTCAGCTGCTCTTGGGCAGCATTTGAGGGTCCTAAAAATAATCTCTCAAGGTAGCCAGTGGTTGTCATTGCTCCAAGAGGTTCGTGAAGGGGGCATAGTTTGAGAGGCTGTATGTGGAGAATAAAGGTAGGAAAAGCCAAACCCGTGAGCTGCCTCATTTTTCCAAGTTCTTGTGCCACAGGATAATTTGAGCCCGTTGTCATAAATTAACAGCCTACTCCTTGTTGCAAATAACACCACCTCTGGATAGGAGGCACCAGGAATAGGTGACACCTATATGACACCTCTGGATAGGAGGTGCTGGTGAAGGTGGGATGTACTGGAAGGCTTGCTGTGCTGTGGTCACCCTTCTGCCCACTGAGAAGAGTTGTCATGGGATACTGGGTGGGTAAATGCTGCGTAATGTGTGTCCAGGCAGGTGACAAAAGGTGTCTGTGGCCTGTAAGCAAATTCTGAGAAGAGAGTAGAGTAAAACCAATGGGTTATCCCAGTTGTGCTCTTTCCTCTGTCCTTCCACCCCATCAGGCAGGTGGGGAGGGCCTCTCTGGAGGGATGTCAGGATGGAGGGATGAGCAGGGGGATGAGGAGGCAATTCTGTCATGCAAATCAGTACAGGTATATAAAGGGAAAGAGGCTGGTGGAGGAAATGGAAGCCTTTGAGCTGAAGGAGAAGTGAGTGTGGGGGAGAACAGCCCTGAAAGGCTGCCCAACACTACACTAGGAGAAAACAGCTGTGAAGAGAGGGAGAAAGTGGGTCATGGCTGAGGCCAAGAGAAGGCTGGAGGGCCTTGGAAAGGGTTTGGGCTGGGGAGGCAGTGCCAAGATGAGATGGCCAGTAACTGAGGAAGGTTTGCAGAAAGCACAGAGCACTCTGCTGTCTCACACTGAGTATGTGTGACCCCTGCTGTTTATAAACACAGCTTGAGAAAGCAACTACTGAAGAAATCAGGGGCTGGTAGTGGAAAGATGCTCCAAGGAGGTATTTCCTACTGGAGGGCCTGATTTGGGGTGGGGTAGAGATGTAGGTGGCTGAAGGCACTTCCAGCAGATCCCTCTCTGCCACCTGGATGTACAACATTCACTGTTGGGAAAGCAAGAAGTGATGTAGGGGTATAAAAAGGTCGGCAAGAGTAATTTGGAAATGGAAACAACCCTCGAACTAACTGGTGATGCAACACTTGCCTGCACTGTGAAATTTGTGAGTTTTGGGGCTCAGCCTATTTGATCTTAGAGTGCGTGAAGGATGCTGTTGGGTTTGTAAGGCTGCTAGACCACGGTAGGCAGCAAGCTGTGCTCCAAGGGACAGGCTTCCTGAGCAAAAGGGATTAATAACCCCGGGGAAAGTTGGCTGCCAGTCGCCAGGAGCTGGCCCCGCCCGCAGGGAGAAGCTGAGGACCCTCAGGTGGGAGGTCACCCGTCAGGCTGCCGAGTGTAGTTCCTTGCTGCCATCTAGTGACTGTCGGGGATACCTGAAACTGTCGAAAAAAGCCTGGGTGTAGTGTCAAGGCAGCAGGGAAATAATCCTGATGTACCGTTGTCTTTGTTTTCTGTATCTCCTGCAAAACAACCATAGGCAGCTCTGGCATTCATAAGAAAGATTTCGGTGGGTAATAAACCACGAAGCATATTTGTCACTGAATAAGATTATTTCCCAAAGTAGAAACAAAATCAGAGCTGCCTTTTTCCCTCCACAGCATTGCTGCTGCAGGTTGGAGCAGGTTCACTTTGCCTGTGTTTGCTGCTTTCCTCTTAATGGTGCCCTTGTAAAGTCTGCACAGATGTGCTGAGAAGCCCTCAACAAAAACTTTGCTGAGGAAATTGTAATGATCTAAATAAAAAAGGATAAAGACTGTTATTTTTGAGCTTTCAAGTGATCCAGGCTCACCTAATAATGATGGACTGAGACCCGTAAGGTTTACTTTTTTCTTTTTTTCCTGTGGAGAGGTGTAGGGAAGACCTAACAAAGAAGACAATTAGGGCATCGTTCAGTGGCTTGAGATGAACCCATTGGGTTCAGAGATTTGGGATCCAGTTGGGATCAGAGATTTCTTGTTCCTCCCAACTCTAGGAAATGAGTAGGATTGCAGTTCATCTTAACTTTTAAAACTGGACTCTTCTCAAGCTTCAGGGTGAAAATATGAGGATTATCTACAGAAACAAGAGGAGAAGCTCCTGTGGATTTTGATTAGGCCAAGGTTTCACCTTGAAACCTGGGAGTCCATTTGCTACTTATGAAATAATAACATGATGAAGAGACTGATTTACCTTGGAGACTTTTTTTTTTTTTAAGTTTGCTGGAGCTTCTGCTGCCCGCATTGGCTGTACAGTCTCCTTCTCTGGAGACATTCAGAATCAGCCTGGACATGATTCTGTGCAACCCATTCCAGTTGAACCTGCTTTAGCAGAGGGGTCAGCCTAGATGATCTCCCTTCCAACCCCTACCATTCCATGACTCTTCATGTGTGCTGCCTTTGACCCGTTAATCTCAGTACAATTGTGTTACAGGCACGTGAGCCTTTCTCCCCTGTCTCTGACACCCCCAGCTAGAGCTAACACCTTTGCATCCCATTATCACCTAGCAGGCTTCCACCCGCCACCTCCCAACCACGGCTTGCAAGAGCAGTGATGGAAACGGAGTATAACAAAATGTCTTTTCCTTCTACCCCCTTTCTCTGTGCTTTCCTCCCAGCCTGAGGCTTTGCAGGGAGTCCCAGTACAAGGGCTGTAGCTGCTGAGGGCAGGACATGTAGAAATACGGCAGGTATCCCGTTACCATTGCTTCAGCCTCTTTTTGTTCCCTGGCACCTCGGGGAGCTGTGGTGCCAATGGTGATAAATCATTTCTGCTGCCTGTGTCCTTGGGGGTGGCTGCAGTAATTACTTGGAGTGACCCTTGCTTTCAGCCATCATGAAAACCTTACCATAATCCCAGAAGAGCTTAAATCCTTGATAGGATATAAACTGCTGGCACCAAGGGCAGTGTATGTAGCCAAATAGGAATAGAATACTCAAACTACTGCCCTCCAACCTGTGTATTTTTAAAACAAGGTTAATGATCCCTTGTTAAAAGGCGAGCAAATGTGCAATAGTCTTAAAAAGGTGGTGGCTGTTTATCCATTTGTAATGTTTTAAAGACTATTACCAGGGAATTGGAGATGACAGTGCCCTTCATTGGAGTCTGGAGGTTTGTTTGGACACACGAAGGTGATGTGTTTGTGACCTAAGGGAGCTGACAGAGTGCTCGGGTGGGGATCAGAGCAACGAGTCGGGGCTACTCATGGGTCAGACAGCCTCACAAGGAGATGGTGGTGTAATAGGTCCCTCCTCTGAAGGTGAATTTGTCTTTGCCATGACAGGTTTGCCACACTCTTTGAACACTGGGGAGGTAGAAAATCAGACAGAGGCAAAGTCAAAAAAGCTCCTGGAGGTGTGCAGGTGATTCACACGGTGAAAAGCACACAAAAAGCAGAGCTCTCTCCAAAGAGCAGTACACTTCCCCAAGGTGAACGGCTTTCCCAGCCTGCTGAACTCAGAGCCATGTGGCATTTCCACCCCTGCTACGTGCACACAGGCTGACCTTTTCTTCCCTGGCATATACCACAGCACCATGTAACTAATAAAGCCCATCTGGGTTTGATGGACCCCCTGGTTTGTCCCCCGTAGGAAGCATGAGAGCTGTTCCTGCAAGTTTTTTGGTCCCTGTGGAGGATGCAAAGTGGGGGCAGCAGAGCTGCTGCTGGATCTGGCCAGCTCCTGATGGCCATACAGAGCTCCTTTGCTGCTCTCATCAGAGGTGAAACATCTGAGCTTTCATTCTGGAGCAGGGTAAAACTTTGGGTGCTGTAGGCTAGATGAATGTATCCTCTGCACCAACGGAGCTGTCCCTGAAGACCAAGGGATACTGGGCAGGCAGGATTTTATACTTTGACTGGTCCCAGTGACATAGTGTGGAGAAAATTAGCCCACAGATACTGAACTCTGGGCATGCACCACCCAACAGGTTTAATAGTGGCAAGTTACGAGTGGATAAGGCTATTTCTCATGGAGCGTTGTCCAAAACCAACACTGTTGCACACCCATGCTGCTTGTCCAGACTAGAAACCAGACTCAATTTGTAAGGAGTGTGTTTAACTCTTGCAACAGTTTACTTGGGTAACATGGTGAATTCTTCATCATTTGGAGCTGCCAAATCAACATGCAATGTCTTTCCCAAACCCATGGTGTAACAAAGCCAGAATAATAGGGCTTAGGGCATAGCAAGAGCTGTAGCACATACCCCAGACTTGTTAGACAGTGGTTACCAAGTCTCGGGCGTTGGCGGTATCAAACACTAATGTTTGCAATATCTTCCTTGCAACAAGCAAAGGATTCAGGTGCTTTACATTGCTAGAACTGTTCTGTGTTACCTTTTACCTTTTGCTAGAATAAGGGCTGGGGAGCAGACCCTAGCAGAAGTCACACTCAAGGTTGTGCCCTCTATCCTCCTCTCTCATGTCTGAGGACATCTAAATGAGCAGCTGGCTTCAGTGATCCCAAAAGACAAATCAGAAGCTGACTAGTGAAGTCACGTTTGAAGCAGAGGGAAAGATAGAATTATTATTTTATATATGAACTTGCATTCACAGCCTTTCCTCATGCTAGGAATGGTGTGCTTTGCAAACATTCAGATCAGCTTCACTGTAAGCTGCATCAGAACCAAAATCGGGCCTTCAAAACTCCCTGTAACACTACCAGAGAATAGCTGAGAACATGCTTTGCTTCGCTTGCATGGCAGGCAGAAAACCGCGCGTGTCCTTTGGAGTACGGGTGTACGTGTGTAAACACACAGGTAAACTATAATGCTCTGACATTGCTTGAATTAAATGGATGGATTAAGGAAAAATAGCTTGACTTTGTCTTGAAAGGATGCCAGAAGATACAAGTTGGACAGGAAACCTAAGTGAGATTGCTCAAGTTTGTGTATCAAGCCTAAAGCCCCCAGGCTGAGTGTTGGAAGCTAAGAAAGGAAAAATCACAGGCTTAAAGTTTCTGCCAGTCGTCTCTTATCAGTCATTTGGGCTGGAACTCCTTAAGCAGAGAGTTTGATTTAAAAGTAGGTAATTTTTTTGTCATGTTCAGCTACTGGGGTTTAACTGAGGGCAACCTTCTCTGAAGGAGGAGGAACGCGATGACCTCTAGTGGTGGATACGTGCAGAAAGAAAATAGTCGTGATCATGGTGGTTTTTAACATAGCGATCGATTTGTTCCCAGCTGGAGCATTCCCGGGGTGAGAAGAGCAGCTGGAGGCATCGGCAGCTATGTCCACACAGGTTCGCTTTTCTGTTTGACTTGGTGACGAGGGACTGGCTTTCCTCTCTTCACTGGATCGTGATGCTTTGCAGGTATTTTAAAAAAATCAGTGCTTCTATCTGGGCAATACTATTCTGTCCCTCTTCCCTGAGGCTTTATGGGTCTGCAGGTGTGCTCACTTTCATACAGATGAGAATGATTTTGCCTTTGATATCCACCTTTTCTTCCAGTGCCTTTGAGGTGGAAAGCAATGGTGGTTTGCCATCAGGTTTGTCCAGTAGTTCCCGTGGCAGGTACAGAGGGACAAAATCCTGACCTGGTAATCCTAACCAGTCCTAACCATCTCAAGCATTAGCTGGAGTCCCTGCTTTCTGCACTAAGGGACCTGCACTTCTGGGCACTGTCAGACTACTGCCGAGCTGGCCAGTAGAGAAAGGAGCTGGCCCTGCCCGGGGGAATTGCTTGACAAGCCTGGATTTTAACTATGGGTGGGTTAAAAATATTTCTGAACCTATTTTTTTTGTTTAGATAACCCACAGAATTAGAGATCAGATGTTTTCTGAGCCTCCCTCAAACTGTGGATGCTTGCAGAAGTGGCTGGGGCAGTGATGTAAGCAGCTGGTGTGCCAAAGGGCATGGTCCTGGCTCTTCTGCAGCTGTGGTGGCAAAGGGTCTCTACAGTGGTGTCCTGACATCACACAGAACCTGGGTGCGTGGATGAGCCACGTCTGGGTCTAGAGCGGCAACTCTTCTTTTGGCCTCGGTGCCGTTGAGCTGTGCCTGGGGGGACCGAGCATGGAAAAGGCAGAGCTGACCCTAAGTGTTGTGGATTTGATCTGCAACAGGGATTTGGCTCAAATTCGCCAGAGACTTGGAGTATCAGTTTATTTAGCGTTAGCTGTCTCCTACTCAGAATGGCTTTCTCAGAGTTTGATTTCATGTCTGTGGGATCAGCCTGAGCAGGAAGCTCAGGGGTGCTTGATAAAATGTCTGTATTCTAACGGTTGCTGTTTTGCAGGGTTAGTAACAGCCCTTTAAAACACATTCTCACTGAAGCCTTATTATAGCTACATATTGTATGTATACTCACTAAATATATAAATATTCACAGTGACTTGTTTACGCATATTAATTTATTACTAAGATGCTTCATAAATGCTGCCTTCAACTGCACCTTGACGTACATGGGAATTTTTTTGGTCTAAAAGTATTTTAAATCCAGTTACACTTTTGCCTGATGCACAGCTGAGTGAGTGTCCTGAGAAATCCCAGCTGCTCTGTGCCTGTCAGGCTGGACATCATCACAATGCTTGTTTCTGGCTGGAATGAAACCTCCTCTGTGAAACCAGATTTGCCTTGTTCTCTCTTTTAGGTTTCTCTCCTGCTGTTTTTCTCACCAGCACTTTTTGGTGTGTGCTAGGGCTGATAAGAGCAAATGTCAGGACTTTTTTTTTCCATGGTTGCCTTGCAGCAGCAGTTGTTGGAGGGACAGACCTGTAGCAGTGGCTTTACCTTGTGTCTGTCTCTTCTCCCAGGTAACAAGTGATAGGACAAGGGGAAATGACTTCACATTGTGCCAGGAGGCTTTGGATATTAGGAAAAACTTCTTCACTGAAAGGGTTGTTGAGCCCTGGAACAGGCTGCCCAGGGCAGCGGTGGAGCCCCTATCCCTGGAGGGATTTAAAACATGTGTAGACACTGTGCTCAATAATGTGGTTTAGTGGTGGACTTGGCAGTGCTGGGTTGGACCCGATGATCTTAAGGCCTTTTGCAGGCTAAATGGTGCCATGATTTTGCTTCTGAGAGCAACACCACGCTGCCTCCCCAGCAATGGCATTTCGCTGCACTGACCAGATGAGTCACATCTCGGAGCGCTGCCGACTGAGGCTGTATTCCAAAAGTACTGCTTGAAAGGGACTGTGAATTAGCACAGGTGTCCGCTAGCTCTCTTTGGCTGTGCCGCTACCTGCCACCGTGTGCTCTGGCAAACTACCTGCTCTGGTTCTCTAACTGCAACTCAAGCTCATTGCAAGCTTTATTTCAACTTGATTTTGCTACTGCTGCCGGCACTGTGAGTTGTGAGTTGCCACTTGCTTGCAGCAGTTTAACTATGGATGCTGGTTTAACTATGGTACGCTGAAGGTGACAAATGTGGGTTACTATATCCTTGGCAAAGTCACCCATATTTTGCACGGGTCTGTGAGTCTGTAGAACAGTTCTGCAGCAGCAATCACTGACAATGAACAAAGGCGAGCAACTTTTCAAAGGAGCAGCGTAGCTGTGTCATACTGGGGAGAGAACACAGATCTTCCACCTTAAGTGACCTCCCCTGGATGTAGGTTGTCCCAAAAGGACCTCGTTGGGTAACCTGCTCCACTCTGCTTCCCCAAAGAAGGGTCCGGCTTCTCTGGAACCTTTGCTGCTGCAGGCTTGTCCAAGTGCCCTTACAAGGGGTGAAGCTCCCACCGCTTTGCCTTGGCTGTCGGCTCCTGTGCCAGCTGCCCTCATTAGAAAGCTGGGAGTCATCTCTGCCAACTTCTCCCTTGTTCTTCTGACCTAACAGTCATGGCTGCAGTGATGTTCAATGGACATCTAGTCTCTGCGTTCAGTGGAGCTGAATTTGTTGGTAGTCGCCAACTGAGGACAAAATGAATCTCAGCCTAACCTTCACTGATGTTGACTTCTTCAGCTGAAGATGCCTACAGTGTAGACACCTGTGTTTAATCAGACTAATCCCATTCCTCTTGTTTAACCTGGTAGGTTTTTTTCCTCACTGATGTGGTGCTGGAGGACATCTGTTCCTTGTCTTCAGTATGAAAAACAGATTATCTTGGATAAAAAGATTTTAATTCTTAAACTCTTTCCCTTGCTTCTCTCAGTTCTCTCTCCTTTGAATAAGTTGACATTGTTTAATCTGATTTTTCTCATTAGCAATTCCTTTGAGACCTCTGATTGTTCCTCTGTCTCTTTGCTAAATACTTAACTACTTTAGTCCTTGTCTTCCTTGAAATGGGATGCCCCAAACTGGAGATGGTATTCCCGCTGAGGCCTTACTCAAATCACTATGTACAGAAGCAATACATTTTCATTCAGTTTTTCTCTCCTGCTGTCTAAAACTGGTCTTCTCAGTGTTTTCAGAAAACAATGAGTCAGTGCTGTCACACATTCCTTCCTTGAAAACCACCCTGAAGCAGCTTCAGTGTACCTGGGGTTTCTGTGCATTAAATCATTGTCCATCCCTCTGTTCTGCCTCTTCCTGGGTGTGCAGAGTTGCACACGCTTCAGGAGCAATCTTGATGTGTGTAATGACTGCGTATGGTGGAGGAATGGGCTGGGACAGCCTGGCCCTTCCACTGCTGCTCCCCCCCGTCCCAGATCATGCTTTGGCTTTCCAGCACCTAATCCCATACAAAATCTGCTTGGTGTAAAGCCTGAAGCAGCCTGGGTCCAGGTACCTCTTAAACAGTAGTTTTCCATCTGTGTTGTTGTGATCATGGAGATTCCTAAACTAACAGGAGAGGGCAGCTCCTAACAGGGCATTTGCTAGGGTTTCACAGAGTTCTGAGAAGTTTCCTTTTTCTTTTTTTTTTTTTTTGGTTGCATTTTGGTTCTGTGTAACCTCAGCCAATGACTCCTCAGGAATCATTTATTTTCCTATCTTTTCAAAGATTTCAAGGTTAGATATGTATTTCCTGATATTTTAACTAAATATTGGTAGAGTTAAGAATTTTTAAAGGAATCCAGGGTTTGGTTTTAATATAACCTGATGTGTTTCTTCTATTGGATGGGAGGGTAAGAGAGGCATCTTGGCGAGACACCTTGGTGCCTAAACACCAGATCATTGCTTCCAGCCATGCGTATTCATCTTCCCTGTTAATCCAAGCTCAGGGTTTATAGTACTGAAAATCTCAAAGCAGTGTCTGTTTTAAGATTTGAGTCTGCAAGGGAGGAATGGATGGAGATAAACCAGAAGTAGAAGGCAATTAGAGCAAAAGCAACCATGAAACAACAGAATCACTGTTCTGTGGAAAGAAAGGAGTGAAAGGAGCAGAGAAAGGGTAATGAACTTCAAACAGCAGACGTCAACAAGTCTGGGAAAAAGGTAAATGTGTGTCTTCTGGGAAGATAATCCTGAAGATAAATCATCTGTCAATTACTGAAACTGCTGTTAACAAAAGCAGAATGGTAAGGTATCCTGATGTGAAAGAAAGAGGAAACTGAGCAGGACACCAGCATCCAGCTGCACCAGGAGCCAAGACCAAGAAATCAAAGGGACTTCTGTGATAGATAGAAACAGGGACTTGTAACTGACAGTGACTGCAGCAAGGCAGCATAAACATGCTGGGGTGCAGTCAGTCAGGAAAAAAAATCACATGCAAAACCAATTAGGAAAAAAATCTTTTTATAAATAGATGGAGGAAAATATATGTCTTTAATGAAAAGAAGTACAAATAGCAGATGAGGTATAAGGGCTGGAAAATTCAACATTTTCTATGCTTCAGTTGTGTGAAGAAAGTATATGGCCAAAATCAGTTAAAGAAGCTGAGTGTATTCAGATCAGCAGAATAAGGTGAAGAGGAAATTAGCTTCAAAGATCTTGGAGGTCTGAAGATAAACCAGGATAATTCCTATCTCTAAAAAGCTGGGGAAAAGAGGGCATGGAAATATTTATCCAGGTTGCCTAAGGCTGGGCCTGGAAAGATACCTGAAGAAATGATTTGTCACTCTTTCTTTGTAAGTATCAAGAGAGTTTAAACTGTTATTAAAAATCCAACCACCATGGGTTTGTCATGAACAAATCATGTTGAACCAGTCCAATTCCCTCCTCTGATGGGATGGCCATCTGGATGGGCCAGTGATGGGCAAGTGATGAATGTGGCATGTCTTGGTTTGAGTAAGACTCTGGGGACTGTCTTATAAGCAGGTAGCAAGGCTTGGCACAGGAGAAATGACTGGCTGTTGGCTCTGTAAGTGCCTCTATTCAGAGAGCTGTGACCTCTGCCGCACTGGACTTTGTGGGCTCCTTCCGATGTTTCTTCTGAATCTGTATATCCAGTTAGGACGTTAATTCACTGGTGTATGAACAAGTTGTATGCCTAAAAGTAACGGTATGACCTTGGGTAGCACAGGGCTTGCTCTGGTCTGGCCTCAGACTGTAGGTAGCATGGTTATTGTCATTAAAAAACCAGCACTTCTCACTCTGGTAGGAGAGGGGAGGGAGGTATTCCTTTCAGCTCTGCAGTGCTAAGTCCTCGGTGGAGGAGAGTGCAGTTCTGGAAACCACATTTTAAGAAAGACAGAGATGAACCGTGGCAATAAAATGCGGCTCAGAAGGCAAGGTAAGGTCAGAAAATACTGTCCAAGAGGTGAGGGTCCTTTTCAGTCCAGAGAAGTGAAGACAATGAAACACAATACTGAAGGATTGCCTGTGCCTAAAAAGTTTCACAAATGCAACAACAGAGCAAGAGGAAACCACCTGCACCAGAGAAGACCCAGGAGAGTCCGAGGCTGCAGTGTTTCCATGGTCCCTGTTCACCATAAAGCATTCACAGCTCCTCTCCCAGAGGGAGGCTTTGCAGCCTGGCTGTGTTTGCCGGGCTGGCACACCCGCGTCAGCGGCATGCAGAGCGACGTGGCATTGCTCACAGCAGGGTCGGATGTTTAAAATGAGAAAAGTCTTATGTACAGAATGACTTCTGCCTCATCTGTGGTCAGCTTTATGGCCCTTCTCGCAGCTTTTTCAAGGAGCAAGAGCACATTTCCTCCATCTCGTGCAGGAAGGAGCTCATTATTCCTTATTAATTAGGTCTTCAGTCACTAATCTGTTATGTACCTTTCCAGCAACTGTTTACAGATAAGTGTTGTAGGATCTAATTGATGGAGGATAATTAGCTCCTCCCTAATTAGAGTGAAGTGTGCTTCTTTTCACTCTGTAGATGATCGCTTATGAATGAAAGGCCACAAATGGAAAGCTCAAGATGTGCAATGTGTCAGGAACCAATTTGCTTAAACTACTTTTGAAAGCTTATTCAATTAATACCCAAATAGTAGGCTTATGCACGAGAGTGTGCAGCCAACTTCAGTTGTAGGTAGGCGTGTGGTTACTACAGACTTGAGAGTTAACATCGTGCTTTCTTACTGTGGGCTGTGCAGGCACCGTGAGCAGCAGGTCCACAGGCGTCAGCAAGGATGATAAAGCATTTGGAAATAAGCCAAAACCTTCTGGAACTTTTGCCCGCAGCTTCATCATCCTTACACAGTTGTTTCATAGCTGGAAGAGAAAGACGTTATAGCAGCCTGCAGCCAAGTGGTTGCTAAACTTTGGGGTGCCTTTTTAGTTTTGTTTTTTTTTGTCTAGCCTCTGAAAGGTATCTTATTGCTGGAGAACATTGGCATCCTTTGGAAACTAGAAGCTTATATCCAATTAGGCACCAAAATTAGTAGCTCTTTTCCAAAAAGCTGCTCTGCAAAGACTCTAGATTATTCTTTCTGGAACAAGCTATGGGTCATTGTCATAACTGGTTTCAGTTACAAGACTTTTGCCTGTGACTGCCTATGGTCTCCTGGCTGCAAAAGGAAAAGTGGAGATTAGTTGAGCCACTTTCTGTAGGTGGATACTCACTGTGAAACGTGTCGAGGCTGGGAGTGTCTGCTGATGTATCTGAAAACTTCTAAAGAGAAGATGTGGATTCCTATCACAGCCTGAACGTGACTGTAGCCTTGTAGGCAGATCCACTTTGGTCTGAATGAAGCTGATGTTAGGTGTTTGACCAGAAGCCTACTGCTCAAGAGCCCACTGAATTTAACAGAAAGCCTCTCATTGACTTTGGATGAGATGACAGAGCTGGAAATACCAAGGCAGTGTAAGCAGGCCCCCTCTCCTGCTTCTGAAGAAAATCTTCACATTGTGTCCCTTAAGGATCTGAAAACCCAGCAAACAAGAACACAAACCCCATAACATTCCCCAAGTTTTAAATCACTTTAATGATTTGGGAATGTGTGTTCTGCTGCAGTGCTGCTGACCTAACAGGTATTGAGTGAGACAGAAGCTGGGGAGGTGGAGAGGACAGGGGTGAGGTTAGGATTACTTGCAAATTTCTCATGTTCCCCTAGACTGGAGAATTGCTTTGGTTCCCTAGAAGCCTAATACTGTTAATCAGCAGAGAAAGATTGCACTGTTTCATTACTCGCTGCAGCTGAAACTCAAGGAATTTAGTCGGGTCTCATTATCAGATAAAGTTAAAATGCCAGTATGAAAGAAAACTCTTTTTCACACTCAGGTTGAGAGTAATTTATTTTTCCTAGTTTAGATTTTAAAAATAGAGAGTTAGCCCCAGAGAACACAATAGAACTGCACAAAATCTGGATACCACAGATCTGCCTTGATACAATAACAGTTTCCAGCCTCTCTTTTATCTTTATAACTGTTCCTAGGTATGGTGGGAAGAGATTAGAGTGGCAAGCCGAGCAGCACATCAGTCCACTGCTAGGGACTTGCCCTCCTCCATTATTTCATGGAACCTGCAGCCGTAGAAGGGGCTGCTACTGTCACCAGGACCTGATGCTGCCCGGTGTGCCTGGGAGGTGAAGCAGTGCTCGAGGAACCGAGTGTAACTGTGAAGATCCTTTCAGGAAAGCATGGGCAGACTCTGTGTCTTGGTCTGGTTGCCATTTTTCCCTTGTGGGGAGGGACCCTTCATGCCTTGCCTGGGGCAGGGTACCTCTCCTTGGCATCGGCACCATGCTTAGGGCCGGAGCCTGGGCCCTGCCCATCCTCTGTGCTCCCTGCTGCAGCGTGGAAAGGGATGCTTGGGAGAGCCTGCTCACTGCCTCCGGGATTCGGGTGGTCCTTGGGCACCCTCCTACCCTGCTGCCTGAGGGGAGGCTGGGAACAGAAGTGTGCTCCCAGTCAAGGTAGTGTTGGGCTGTGAATAGCTTTCCAGTGGGATGCTGGTGTGTGTGTTAGTGCTGCAGAAACCAGGTCTCCATGACTGTAAATCCAAAGAAAACTCCTTGCTGTCAGTCCTCTGGGTATTTTCTCCTGGGAAATCTTGCTGTAATGAAAGCTGAGCTGAAGGGCTTGGTTACGTTCTAGGCAATGGCCGGGTTCCAGTGGGGTTTTGATGCCAAAGTTCAGATGTTTTTCTTTTTCTTGAAAAACACAGCGCTGACTAGCTTAGGCTGGTTATAAGATGTGAGCTTACAGAAACAGGATATGCCAGCAGGGATGACAGTGTGAATGTCCCCTCTCCTTCGTGCTATTAGAGAGAGATGCAGCTGCCAGCTCAGGTGCCTGAGCCCAGAGCAGGAGCTAAACAAAGGAGAAGCCCAGCCGAGTTCTTGTTTTCCTTCTAAATAACTTTGTAAGTACTTGGCAAAACCTCTGGGAGCCTCAGTGGTGAAATGTAAAACCTTCCTGCACCCTTGAGTCCCCAGCCACACCTGAGCAAGGTTATGTGACTTTCTGAAGTAAGGTGAAACATGCTGATAGGGAAGTGACATGAACGGTGCTCTGTTGCTCTTTGCCAATGGGCATCTTTTGTTCCTTGAGCTGGGGGTGTGGAGGAACCTGCTTTACAGCCCAGAAGAAAGCTGGAGCATCAGTGTTGACTAAAAGGGTAGGAACACAAGGTCTTCTTTGGCTGCGGTCTTGCGGGTTGGTGTTGCCTCAAGCACGAAGTCACCCAGTCTTTAAACTAAAGAAAACTCTTTGGGTCTGCATCGTAGTCATTAGAGGACTTTGCTTTCTCGTGTTCAGTGACAGTTACCAAAATCAATCTGCTTTTCCTAGATCAACCAAATGTGGTATAATGACAAAAGCTGAAAGTTGAGGTCTTTAGGAGTTTTTCCTCTTAGGAAAAAAGTCTGACAGAGAACTCATTTGTCTCTGAAGTCAGATTGTACCTCCCGTGTCCAAAGTTGTATTATCCTGAACTCAGCAGCAATCAAACAACTAGGAGGCTGTATCTTTATTCAAAATCCCAGTCTCTTGTAGCTTGCTCCCTGGTTCAAAACCTTATTCTCCGCCATGGGCTGTGTACTGTGGCAAACCTACAAAGGGCCTTTCTCCCAGATCAGCTTGTCTCCACCTCCCTCTGTCATCCTGGCTCTTTGAGAGAGAGCTCAGCCCTATGCCTTTTAACTGAGAGCACTTGGATTTCTCGGCCATCTTACTCGGCCTGCTTTAGGAGGATAGGTTATGCTCAGCTTTCCTCTGCTGCTGATCTGTAAGGAGTTAGATCTAGCACTTTCCACAAAACTTAGATGTTAATATCAGATATGACAATGATATGTATCAGATGACTTAATTTCTTGGTAGCTGGGGTGAACTGCTCTAGCTATAGAAATTGTGTATGTGTATCTGGATACAGGACTTAAACGTTCAGCTGCCTTTACCTAGTGGGAAGGAGGTCTGAAATGTCAGCATATAGCTATGAGACTACTCCAGAGAATGGAACTCTTGCAATCACATACCCCCTGGCTTTTCAGGTGCAACATCTCTGCGCTCTCCTAAGCTGAACACTCGCTTCTTTCTAACAGGGAGTAGGACAAAACCAACCCAAAACACTTGACCTGCAGCACATCTGCATATCCAAGACTCTCCTCCAGCACTATTGGGAGGAAAGGTCTTGTGTCCTTTGCTGTGCTTCATGGGTTCCCCACCTCCTAAGCCTGGTGCAGCGCATGGCATGCAGGGAAGCAAGCTGCATAGACAGGGAAACCGAACTGAGGCAGTGCTGTGGACACCTACACATGCTCCAAGAGGCCTCTGCCTTCAACTTACTGCTGCCCTTTAAATGCAACCCGACGTATAAGTGAATAGCGACCCACGTACAACTCTCCCCCCAGGAAAACAATCGCAAAAGCAGCTTTTGAGAGGGCAGGTTGCTCCTTTCTCTTCACTGGCACAGAACCGGTGCCCCTCTGAGGCTTTCCTTTATTTATTTATTTATTTATATATATCATGAGGTGCAAATGAAAGGCAAACAATATGGGTCAGGTGTGATGGTCTTGGGTAATTAACAGCTGGAAATAATTACCTGCTACCAGGCAGAAGGATGATGGATGGAAGAGAGGAGCAACTGGGTGGTATCTTCAGCTGGCTGCTGGGACAGGAGGGGAATGAGAAATGCCCAGGGAAATTGCTCTGGGGCTGAGGTAAAACGTGAGTGCTAGTAACAGGTCATGCTACAGCAGGCTGCTGGGGAAACTCTTTCAGAGGCATTTCTTATTGTGAGACCCTCGTGCTTCCTCTGGAAAATCTAATATTAGCCTTGGCTGCCAGCAAGATGGATATTTTCCTAATGGGCTGTGGGAAGCTGCCACTCCAGTTTTTACCCTGGGACTGTGAGCAGAGGTACCCTGCTGCCTTTCAGCATGGTAAGAAGCAGGAGCAGAGCATAGTGAGGAGAAAGGAGCAGTGCCTGAGGCCAGCCCAGGTCCTCGTGTGGGAGCAGAGGTCCTTGTGCCACTCTGGGACACTGTGCTGGGCCGGGGGGGAATGAGCTGAGTCAGAGAGCTCTTGTCCTCTGGGAGAGCAGAGCCAAGCTCCCATCTTTATTACATGGCTGGGACAGTTCCCGCAGCCACCAGCTTCTCCCTGTGGCTATTTCCTCCAGCTGGGGCTGGGAGAGGGAGCTGAGGGATTGCCACCACTGATACGCATGAGAATCTCCTCTAGAGCCAGAAGGCCAGCAAATAGCCCAGGAAACAGTTCCCCTTAAACAGTTAAACGGCTGCCTCTCAACAAGCACAATGTCACATTGAATTTGAAACAGGGAACTTTTTCTGTTCCCCCCCTTGTGCTGGCACCTGGCAGATGCCTGGTTACCGGGCACCCCGCGGCCCGGGGAGGCAGAGGCCCACACGAGCACCAGCTGCAAGTCATTAGCGGCAGCCATGGGAAAGCAGAGCCGGGCACCCAGCGCCGGGGGCTCAGGGCGCCGGGGGCACCGCTGGGGTTACCGCCGGGCGCTCTGCGAACGCCGTGGAAGGCGAACAATTGCCTCGCTTGTCTCTCCGGACGGCTTCTTCCCTCCTCCCCAAAGGCAGCGCCGTGTTATCGATGAGTCAGGCACACTTTATTGGCCCGTTGAACTCTTTGGGAGGCTGGATTTTGCCGGCCGGGAGTTGTCGGGGCTGGAGAACGGGGGTCTCTACCTGTACAGATTTTTTAGTGATTGTTTATTTCAATATCCTGATTGCTGGTGTCTCTGGCAGCCTCTCAACGTGAGTGAGGGCTTGGGATCTCTGAGAGTTAATGCTCATTTTATAGGGTTTCCTTGGAGCCAGTGTAGAGCAAAAGCTGACCAAAAGACTTATTTGTGTGTCTGATTTCTTTAATCAGTTCATTTTCAACCAGAATAGAGTCCAAATTTTATTTAAAAACTTGGTGTTGATTGAAATTTCCATTGCAGATTTAGGCAGCTTCGATTTCTATTTTGATCAGTCTCCGGAAAAGCCGATTTTACTTCAAAGAATCTCTGACTCTTGCACGAGCAGGAAGCTGCTGCCCTATTAATAGAGAGCAGCATCCAGAATCGCCGAGCTGCTCCCCAGCACCACCTGCCCTCCTTCCCCCCTGTGTCAGCAGGACTTTCACCAGCGCGGGTGCAGCAGCCCGGCTCTGCGGGTGGTCTTTGTGGTCCACAAGAAGAACTTTTCAGTGCTGCCTGCCTACCTTGTCCCTGCCAGATGGGAAGCCCATCCCTGCCTTGTGCTTGCCCAGCTCTTGGCCACTGCCATGAGGAGGTGAGAGCACGTTGAGGGGGTTGACAGCAAGAAGATGCTGGTCTCCAGTGTTTCTCCTGCTTTTTCTCAAGGAGGTGAATAAAAGGAAAAGGGATGGGAACAAGGAGAGTAGTCATAGAATCATAGAATGTTAGGGGTTGGAAGGGACCTCTGGAGATCAGCGAGTCCAACCCCCCTGCCAGAGCAGGGTCACCCAGGGCAGGCCACATGGGAACAGATCCAGGTGGGGTCTGAAAGTCTTCAGAGAAGGAGACTCCACAACCTCTCTGGGCAGCCTATTCCAGGCTCTGTCACTCTCATGGTGAAGGAGTTTTTCCTCACGTTGAGGTGGAACTTCCTGTGTTTCATTCAGCTTACGACCATTCCAGTCGCAGAGGTGGGAGAAGTGGCAGGCTGAACGGAGAGAAAAAGAACTTTCCAGAAAGGCTGTCTCCCATGGTCAGCCTGACTTTTGTAGCCCTAGCATCTCTTTCCAGCCCCCTAACCTTCTGTTACTCTCAGCTCCCTACCTGCATATCCTGCAATAGACACAGGCCTTATTTGTTATCTCATTAGTGAGGTTTGGTAAGACCCAGCTTCCTCCAGAGTCCTTCTGTGTTCTGCTGTGATTGCAAAAGTTGAATTTGGTTTATAAAAGTTGATTTGGGGTTAATAAATAATATTTACATGGAGGCAAAAGTGGGTTCTCTCCCAGGGCCTCTTAAGATGGCTCTCTAAATAATGTGGAATATGCAAACAGAGCATTAATGGTAACAAAGGAAAGTATGGCTGTAAAGTAAAAGAAAAGTGAACAGGATTAAAAAAAATAAAGCACACTGCAAGTGCTCCCATCTCCTAGTGCTAAGGTGAAAGTAAGGGAAAGAAATAGAATCATAGAATGTTTTAGGCTGGAAGGGACCTCTGGAGGTCATCTAGTCCAACCCCCTGCTGAGAGCAGGGACAGCCTCAACTAGAGCAGGTTGCTCA
>JAAGNO010021484.1:145413-155682 GCA_033439905.1 Ceryle rudis | reverse complement strand
GGAAGGTGACTATCAGGTCTCCCCTGAGCCTTCTCTTCGCCAGGCTGAACAATCCCAGCTCCCTCACCCTGTCCTCGTAGGAGAGGTGCTCCAGCCCCCAACCATCTTCGTGGCCTCCTCTGGACCTGCTCCATCAGGTCCACGTCCTTCCTGTGCTGAGGGCTCCAAAGCTGGAGGCAGTATTCCAGGTGAGGTCTCACCAGAGCAGAGTGGAGGAGTAGTGGAGGAATGTTAGTTCTGCCACTCCCGTGGTCCTGCAGCTGTTTCCATTTGTAAACTAATGTTTTAAGGATCACAAAAGTCTGCAGTGAGCAAGACCTGTTTGTGAGGGGAGCTTTGTTAGGGCGTGCTGTGTAAAGTAGGGTGGCTTCTGCATGGCAGCTAGGGGAAGCAGAATAGTTTTGGGGAAAAGTCCTAGGTAAGTGCCTATTTTTAAAGGATTTTTGGAGTTGTTCTGGTTTGTGAGTTGGTGTAGTGCCTTCCTTCTTACATTTGCTAAAAATTTTGAATAAAGGAACTTGCAATTTCCTGAAGAACTACTTTTCTTTTTTTTCTTTCTATTAGGAAAGTTTGTTTTCTGTGTATCTTTCTATCTTCAGCTCGGGTGTTGAGATGCTGTACTCGCTGAGGTACAAGTCACACTGATTGTTGGTTTAGTATTTTCAACGGAGCCTTTCCTCCTGCAGTTCAACTCTATGTAGTCTCAGTGGCTGGCATTCAAAATAGGTTGGGCTGAGCTTATTTGTGCTGCTCTGGTGATTTAGGATCCTCTTTATCTTTGCAATTCCCTCTGCATCCCTTTCCAGCTAGGCGTGCTAATCCAGACATGTGCCAGCTAATAATCTGAGAACAGTAGGTGACAATTTATAGCTACACTGTGAGAGGGACTTTGCTGTCAAAACTGGTGAACAGTCACATAAATATTATGTCAGAAACTTCCTACCTTCCACCTTCTTGTTATTACTTCTTTTAATTTTCTTTTTCCCCTACTACTTGTAACTGTCCAAATCAAGTTGAAAGTTCATAGCCCAGCTCTGAACTTTTAGTAGAATCAGTGCAGGTATGTGAAGAAAGTCTACGAGAAGGCCAGCAAAATGGTGAGTGTCCTAGAAAACCTGCTTATGAGGTGAGATCTAAAGAGTTTATTCAGTATAACAGAAACAGACTGAGGGGTAACTTGATCACTGCATGGAAGTACCTATATCTGGAAGAGATGGACACCTCTTCCAGAACAAACTGTCTGTGGAAGAGCTGATGGCAGGTCCCTGCCGGTTATAGGAGATTAACCTTGATAAGAGAGATGGTGTTCCAGGTATTTGAGTAGTGCAAACAGAGGAGCTGCTCAGCAGGGAAGAGCTTCACTCGCAGCTCTTTCAGCTTTAGGGGGAAAAAGAAAAAAAGCCTGTGGCTTTTTTTTACTGATAAAGTTGTGTGTGGACACAGGGATCCTTGATATAAGGATCCCTTCATTCACTGCCATCTTTGTGGCCCTTCAGGAAAGAAGGGTTTCTTTTGATGAGGTGGCAGTGCTGTGATTGCTGTTGGGGCACAGGCTGCAGAACAGATCTCAAACTTCATTCCTGCTTTCCAGGAAGGGTTTTAACCTGCTTGGGGAACTGGTAGGACTTTCTGTTGTGTTTGTTTAGCTCCTTTCTTTTTTTTTTCTTTTCCTTTTTTTTTTTTTTTTTTTCTGTGAAATGTCCTGGTTGGCAGAGCTCTGGCTGGGGGATCCGGACCCTGGAGATGGGGCTGATTACACACTGCCCAGAGTCAAAATGATGTGTAGGGTCAAGTAGTGAAGACCTTAAGTCTTTATTTGCCTTGCTTTGCAGTAGAGGAACTGGATTGCCTTTTCTAGTTATCCAGAAGTTGAATTGCCTTTTCCAGTTATGTCTCTGCTATTGAATTTCCAGCCATCAGAGGGCCGTGGGGTTTGGAAATGCCACCAGCCCTTCCAGCTTTTTGTTTGGGTTGCACCAGCAGGGTGTAGGCTCTTGGGTATGCCTTTCAGAAGTTCAAACCCAACGCTTTGTAGGTGGTGTGGGACACCCAGGTACAGGTAGGATAAAGTGGTCTATCAGAGCTGTAGTCCTAGAGGCACTGAAGCCAGTGTCATGTATGCAGTGTGAATCCTGCGTTCAAGTTGGTAATTTCAAATGTAGAGCTGGGTACTAACTTCCATAACAAGGTGCTACAAGTACTGCTGGTTGTTTGCCTGTCCTGGAGAAGCAGGCAGCTCCTGTAGGTTATGTATGTATGGTACACTCAGAGCCTGCAGAGGGATGGGGCTGTGAACAGGGAAAGATGACACTTAGTCTTTCTTCTGTAATGAATAGTTTTTATGGTAGGATAAAGTTAATGTTTTCAGTTTTGAGTCGCACAAATGAGTAGGTGAAAAAGGTAATGCAGACAGTTTTGGTAAGACTTAGAAGGAGTCTGGGACCTGGATTTGTGCTGAGTGATTTTTGGTCAGTTCTTTCTTAAAAAAAAAAGACAACCAAAAAACCAACAAACCATACTCCTTTGAGGTCTGTCACACACAAATCACTAACTTGTGTCTCAAAAAGCCCTTGATAGGGCACAGTGGTACTCACCCCTCCCATCCAGACCTAGCATAGGTTGTCAGAGCTGCATTTGGTTATCTTCTTGCCCAGTGACTGCAGAGGAAACCTGGGTTTCTGAGTATTAGCTGCTGTGAATAATGTCCACGTTGGATGGCTGAAATTGCTCTAAGAGGATGCTATGAATACCCGTCTTTATGTAGCGCTGGCATCTCTGTTCAGGAGGGCCTTGAATGGAGCATCTATACTGACTTAACTGCTTTTCACATCTGTTGGAGCCCGTATGTGTGTACCCATTCAGGTCAAGAAAAATGATTTTGTAGAAACCTTGCCATTAAAATGACTAGCTGCTCAGGATTAAAAACCAGAACAATTCCATTTTCCACTCCTGACAAGTATCTTTAAGTCTCCATGAGCACAAATAGTCAGGAAAGACTATCTCATTCCTTCCAGGGAGTTGTAGTGTCTTTGACAAATCACAGGTTGTGGGTTTTTTTTTTTTTTTCCTTTAAATAAAGCCCTGGGGGTGCTTTGCAAGATGCTCTTAGTTCTGATTCACTGTGTGTGTTTGTACGTGCAGGAGGATGAGGCTGCGTTGCACGTAGCCCTGGAGGCCTCATTAAATTGTGATGTGTGGTGTCACATCTCAAGCCTGCAGTTCTTGCTGTCCCTAGTTTAAAACTTGATGCAAATGATGAGTAACTGACAGTCCAGAAGCTGTCTTGACAAATAACATGTGCAAAACAATGGCTGAAATGATCTCAAACACCCACCCCTTTTATGTCCTTGGGTTCTTCAGTTGCTCAACTCCAAGACCATTGTACTTGAATTGTCAGAGGTGTGACGTGCCCTTTACCCCTCTTCAAAATACAAAGCATGAGAACCTAGTAAGCGCTTTGGAAAATGCTCTTGATGACTAACATGTGACTGGCTGGGATATGTTTGGTCATGTCTTTACACTCTTATTTGTGTTTCCTCAGGAAATATATCAGCACTGTGCTGATGAAGGTCAGCATCTGTTTGTACTCATTTAACTAAAAGAAACGTATCGAGAAGGTCAGCAGCTCTCTTGGACCTGAGAGAATAATTAGCAATGAATTATTCTACTACGCAATAGTATTTTTTCCCTATTCGTTAATTATCTGCAGCCAACTTATACAATGTGTCAGCACTAAAAGAATTATTCACAAATAGCTACTCAACAAATAGTTTGAAAGGGTGCTGGCAGGTGGTATGGAGGTGGCATGTTCCCTGCCTGGAGGAAGGCCAGCAGGGTCACACGGTGGTAGAGAATGGGCAAGGCACATGGTATTGGGCTAACCTTGGTGTGGAGCAGAAGCTCCTCTTGGCCACTCAAAGCTGCTGTTCCTTTCAGCTCCAAGGTGTGCCCCTGATACCGCCAAAAGTCCCAGGCTGGCAGCAGCAGACCAGTCCAGAGGTTTTAGAGAATGCAAGTTGCTGTTTGTTCATAGAATCATCAAATCCTTCTGGTTGGAAGAGACCTTTAAGATTGTCAAGTCCAACCATTCCCCCAGCACTGCCAGGTCACCACTAAGCCATGTCCCTCAGCGTCACATCTCCACAGCTTTGAAACCCCTCCAGGGATGGGGACTCTACCCCTGCCCTGGGCAGCCTGGGCCAGGCCTTAACAATCCTCTTGGTGAAGAAATTTTTCCCAGTGTCCACCCGAACCTCCCCTGGCACAACTGGAAGCCATTTCTTTTTGTCCTATCACTTGTCACGTGGAAGAATGGACTGACCCCCACCTCACTACAACCTCCATTCAGGTAGCTGTAGAGAGTGAGAAGGTCTCGCCTCAGCCTCCTTTTTTTCCAGTCTAAACAACCCTTTATTTCTTTTCCCAAGAGATAATTTTAAGTGAGGTGTGTTAGTACCAGGTTATCAAGACAAAATGACCAGCAAGCCAAAAGAAACAGTCCCTGTGGCAGGAAGTTGTCCTTGTTTTACAGAACACTGATCACAGTTGTGACTTTATTTATTGTTAAATGTGTGCGGTTTGTGCTTCTGCCCCTTTGGCGCTGAGCCAAAGAATGTGCATCGAGAAGATGGAAGAATGATGTGCTGGTGGTATTTTAGTGAGTGGCTGGTTTGTGGAAGGCTGAGTTGAGATGTAGGATTTGCAGCATGGTGTTAAATTATCTCCTTCACTTTGAGGGTGTCTGCAGTTCTCGTGACAGAGAACTATCAGAAGTATCTGTCTACATCAAGTTCAGGTCCAACTCTGTCCTCACATGAAACACAAATATAAACCAGGAATGTTAATATTTGCTGATCTGTGCACTCATACTGCTCTTCAGTTATGACAACCAAGCTGTTTTCACAATGACTTAATAGATTTAACTGGTGCAATTTCTGACTTGGCAATATCTCAGAGGAGGAAAAGTCTATTTCAACCCAAAAGTCTGTTTTGTGTGGTGTTTGTTTTCTTTAAGAAGGAACAAACCACTCCTTTATGTCAGGATTATGATTGTTATTGTCCAGTAATATGTTTTCTGCTTAATGGGTGTTAAAGGCGACGTCTTTGTGGAGTCTACCTCAGTGTTTTTAAGCTCCTGATTTTGTGTGGCTGGACACTAACTTTGCTGTTACTGTGCGTGGCCTTTTTCTAGGAGTATCTAAAAGCATTGACGTGAAGGGCACTTTCTATAGCAGTAAAAGATAAGCCTGACCCCGTCTAGATTAGACTTTAAACTTCAGGGGCATAACTAAAGGAGGACAAGGATGTAACATTAATGAAATGAGCTCAAGTACTGGCAATCAAGTTAATTCCTCAGGATATGTTTGATCAAGTATTACACTGGCTAGTAAATAACCCTTCACCTGCGCCGATTTCTTTTAAATTTTGTTTGCATCATTTATGCTTAAGTGGATTTAAGATATCTTCAGAGTAATCTTGACGTGAAGAGGCTGCCAGAGGACAAGAACAGTCTTTCCTCGTTGGTTTACTCTTTCCACAGCTCGGAGAATCACAGCTAATTGATACTGTTTCCATTTTAATTACACATAATTTTTCTGTTTTGCTACTCAGGGAGCCAGGAGAAGAAAACAATACTTTGCCTACATGCAAATCTTCCAATCAACGATTTAAAACCTTTATGTTCAAAAATTTGTTCTTTTTATTTCAAAATGAAAACATACGTGCTTGGGCAGGTCCTTGCAAATTTTCATTGAGTGGGGATATTGTCGCTGAAGTTCAGACCTGTAATTTAGTGCAAGAAGCTTCTCCCTCCCTATCTGCTACGCTGGGGCTCAGGGTTAATGTTTGAGGAGACTGAGGGGGGACCTCATTAATGTCTATAAATATGTCAAGGGTGAGTGTAAGGAGGATGGAGCCAGACTCTTCTCAATCTCATCCGATGTCAGGACAAGAGGCAGTGGGAGTAAGTTGGAACACAAGAGGTTTAGGATAAACAGAAGGAAAAACTTTTTCACGGTGAGGGTGACAGAGCCTGGAACAGGCTTCCCAGAGGGGTTGTGGAGTCTCCTTCTCTGGAGACTTTCAAAACCCACTTGGATGCATTCCTGTGTGACCTGCTGTAGGTGATCCTGCTCTGGCAGGGGAGTTGGACTGGATGATCTTTCTAGGTCCCTTCTGACCCCTAACATTCTATGATTCATAGCTTCCATGTTTCTGGGAAGAGGTCTTCCACAAGCAGCAGATGTTGTGGTCCACATGCCTTTTGTGCTTTAACTGGGTCCTCTTCCATGCTGTCGTTCCCAACCTTCAAGCCTGTGCAGGAACGGCCGTATCTACGCTTTGGTAAATGCTATGGTGCAGGTACATCAGCTGCGGCGTTGCTCGCACTGGTTGCGTGAAAGATGCTGAGGGAAAGAATTAATAAGGACATAGAGGGACAGGGTGGGGAAAAGTAGTGGCTTCAGAGGAAGAATGTGAGAATTGATACTCCAAGGTGGAAGCCAGAGGCAGTTTTGCCCTGGACCTGGATGGAGCTCTTGTGTGGAGGAGATGTGAAGAGATGTTCCTTCCCCCTCCCTGTTGGCAGTGGAGTGAGCAGAGACATAAGCAAAAAGGCAGCTTTTGGAGGGAAATGGCAACTTGCTGTAGGGAGGAGGAAAGGGGGAAGGCAAAGAGGTATTTTTAGTAGAGAACTGCCCCTATTTCCATACATGATGGCAGAGCCTGCTCACTCTGGTTTGGAAAAGTAAATATTGGCTGTGCGAACAGTGCTCCTAATGCACTGAATCTCCTTACCTCACGTTGGTGGGCTGAACCCTGTGGACCTGTGGCTCATGGTTGGTTAATCTAGAGGCTTCAGAGGATAGGAAAGTAATGCTGTGTTGATACCTCACCGTGCCTTTTCTGATCAGCTGGGCACCACGTCGGCTCCCTGAGGAAATCCAGGCAGTCTGTGCCCCCAGTAAGTCTTACGGACTTGTACTGCAGCTTTATGATGAAGAGCTGAAAGCTGTGATTCTGTAATGGGACAAAAATACCGAAGTTTTTAAAGAAGCTGTTATAAAAGCTCAGCTGCTGCCTTTTTTTTTTTTTTTTTAAACAAGAAACTTTTTCAGCACAAGCGGAACAGTCAAGTCCAGCCCTTTGGAAGAAGAGCAGGGTCTCCTGGCACCTTAGTGCACAGAGGTGGAAAGCCACCCCTCAGAATGAGCCCAGGGTGCCGCAGGTCTGCTGCTCACAGCAGAGCTGCACTGTGTGGAACCTCCCCACCTCCCATGGCTGGGATGCCCTTTTGCCCTGGGGTCTGTGGTATCTCTCTTCTTCCCTTCTCTTTTTTGTTTTAAATTCTTGTGAATCCATCCATTTGTACCAAGGCTGATGAGTAATGCAGTAACTCTTATTAGGTCAAAACAGCTGAAATCATACAGCAATTACACATGCACACTCACATGCACGCAGAAGGGTTGTTTCCCCCTCCCTGTGCCCCCCTTTCCCAATCTCTGGAACAAAACATTCCCTCACTACTTGGAGGACCAGAGCAGCTGCCCAGCTGGCAGGAGCAGGGACGTTAAAGCTGTCAGTGAAAGGATGAGTCACTTTGCAGAAGTTATTTAGGAGGGTCACCCTCCTCGTCCCCTTTCCCCTCCAGCTACCCATCCTTTTGTGTTCATCAGATGTTGGAGGTCTGCATCAGCTGCTGCCCGCAGAGAGCACAATGAAGGCTTTTCAGGGCAGGAAGGCTCCTGATGGAAGTCATGAAAACGAACTAGTCCTGTGTTTGACTGATCTGTTGGTCTCCTGAAAAAAGCTTCTGCCTGTCTCAGAAGCATGTGATATGAGCTCCAAGGCTGACTTTTTCTTTCTTTCCTTTTTTAAAAAAATTAATTAGATGGGAGATATCTGTGTGTGAGGGGAAATGAGAAGTAAAAGGCATAAGGATGGCAGAAAATGATGACACAACTTAGTTTTGCTTCTTATTATTTTGGAAATAGGTCACCAAAAAGCTGCCTTCTTCCTAGGAAAATCATGCTCCTCTAAGCTCTCGGGAGGATGCAGAGCTCTTCTAAGACCACTTTATAGCTAAGATTCCTTCCATGCTCTGAACCTTCTCCTCAGCCCATTAGATTGTGACTTATTTTTGCAACCTATCCCAACTCTGGTGGGACCAGAATGCCCCAAGAGCCAAATCTGGCATGGGCAGCACGCACTCCCTCGGTGAAAACTTGGCGATGTGCTCCAGAGCCAGCACCAGTGTTGTCACGGGGCAACCTTGGCTTACTCATGCTCTCAACTGGGAAAAGCACTGACCTTTGGGAAGGCATCATTTGAGAGAAAGCTGGAGGTCAACTGCTGTGAAGGCTGGTGTTTTGTGTAGGCTTGGTAGTTTTGCTTATTAAGTATCTTCTGATAAAGATAGAATAAAGGTCCATCTATCCTGACCATTCATTATGCTTTTGAGTCGATCTCTCTAAACCTAGAACTGCTGAATGGTTGCCATGTCTGTAGCAGTGCACACTCACCCGTGCTGGGACAGACTGAGCTCTACAGTTCCCCTTCCACGGAGAGTGGCCCATCAGGCTCAGAGCAGGCATAGTCTCCCCTGTATGGCCTCAACCACTTTAGGTGAGGATGTCCTCTCCAGATTCAGGTTATTGACTAAGCTATGGCTGTGGTCACACGAATGAGGTGGGACTGGAGGTTGTTGGATGATTTGTGGTGTGTGTAGTGGGCACATGTGTGACTTCTTAATGACCATAGTGTCCACATCTCCTAATGTGTGTCAGCAGGTCTGCTAGAAGTTGCTTTGGTTGCTAGGAGGGCTCTGTTTCCTTGATTAAATTTATCATAGGTCTAGAATTTAAAGGATTATTTTTAAATTTAGTAGAGGGAAAACAAAAAGACCAAAAATGTTTCTTATGTGAAGACTCAGACGTCCTTGATGACAATAGTTCTGGCTGGGCAGAGGAGGGAAACTCAGAATCAAATCTTTTTGTTGCTTTTAACGCTTAGAATGTTTTGACAGTTTTCATCATTCCTTTAGAAATGTTTCTTATCACTTTTTAAGTGATCTGCTCATGACAGACAGGAATGCAGTCCCTTCCAGACTGTGCCATGAGTGGAGAAGCGCTGGCTGACGGTACTGCCGTGGCAGAGACTTCCACTGATACCCACTTGCCTATTCCTTTCTGAGCACCCTATACCCTTGCTGAACAGTTAAATATAGCAAGTTAATCCCGCAATTAGCTTGTTAACTTTTAAATCTCTTTCTAGATGATCTGATGTTGATATAACAAAAAATATTCCTTATTTCCAAAAGCCAGGGAAGTGTGAGTGTATATGTTTTCTTCCTTTTCCTCCCTCCTCCCCCTCCATTTCCCAATGACTACAAAGGTGACTGTTTAATTTTGGTAGAGCACTTGAAATACTGGTGTTTGAAAATGGCAAGTAACCTAGTTAAGCAAGTTTGGGCATGTCAGTGGGGAAGGATAGTCTCCTGATGGCGTTTTAATTAGTATCTCTTCAAGAAAATATGTTCCCTTCCTTGCTCTCCCCCTGGAAAGATACTCCTAAGTTGACCATGAAATAGCAAATGACTAAGTGTACTGACAGAAGAATTACAAACCCAGAACACTCATCAGCAGCAAACCAGTCTTGTGTCATTTTGTGGGTGTCTAATTGGCCTGGTGTAAAATACCAAATTAAGCCTGAATATTCAGATTAGAAGACTAAAATAGCCTCTCCCAGAAGTTTATTCTGTTCTCTGATATTTTTGTCCTATTTTCAACCTTTATAGAGGTGACACATCCCCGCTCGGCGTTACTGGCTGCGTATTGTCAGTCTGGAGTACTGGTGCTCCATCTGTGAGCTCCAGCTAGCAGCAGGTACTGTAAATCACAGAGATTCATGACAAGGCTGTGAAGTTTTCTGAAGGACAAATTGCAGTATCTGTGTAGAAAATTATTGTATCTAGTAACCAGGAACAGCTCTTGGCTTGTCAAACAGTGTTGTAGTAGCATTGTTGGGCGATGCTTTAACCGTTGTGAACCAAATCTACAGAAACCACACGTGCCTGCATGTACGTTTTGCAGCTCCTACCTTCCTTACGCATTCACTTTCACACTCATATGTGCACTCGTTGCCTCCAGGAGAGCTGAGCTGAAATGGAGCATGAGGCTTTTCATGAACACTTACAACATTTGGGAATGGAGAAGGTTGAGTTACCCAAAAGCAGGTGGCCCTACACTACTACTACAGGCTGTCAACGGCTTG